>JAFIRS010003387.1:0-138434 GCA_018342105.1 Gonioctena quinquepunctata
TTTGAAGCGAATCAGACTATAACCACAAAACTCGTACGCCATATTGGAGCCGCCATTTTGTTTTGTTTTTTCACACAAAAGATTCTCAATGCATTGTCACCGGAATTATGTACACCTGCCAAATTTCAGATCATTCGGACGTCTAGAAGTGGGTCAAAATCGCGCACAAAGGAGTCGGTTACAAACAAACTTAAAAGTCGGAATTCCGAATTACAAGTCGGAATTCCGAGAAACAAGTCGGAATTCCGAGATACAAGTAGGAATTCCGACTCACAAGTCGGAATTCCAAGATACAAGTCGAAATTCCGAGATGCAAGTTGGAATTCCGACTTACAAGTCGGAATTGTAAAATAAAAAAAAGGGTGGCACTTCTACGCCTTCGTACCCATGTGCTACAAATAAACGAATAATTTCAAAGACCAAGTGGAGCTGCCGTAGAACGGGGAACTACCAAGTCCGGGGTTTAATCCTCCACTCGACCATATTGTTTTTGTATTTCATGTGATGCCCCATAATTACAGAAAAACTTTCATTCCTGAGAAACAACACGATATTCTTTGATGAGAACGTTATAGCCAGACAAGAAAATCAGTTCACTAAGAAAGATAATGAAATCATAAATCCTCCACACGCCCAAAGCTGATGAGCACATGCCAGTTAAAAATATGTCGGTATCTGAAGACAATTAAATCCACTTAAGATAACTCATCACGTCCGCTGATCGCCATATCTAGTAAAATTAACGGGGTAAACAAAATTATAAATTTCAAGATTATTGACAGCTCCCATAATTTCATCGAGCCACGAAATATCATAAAACCATTTTTATGTAATTATAACGACAGAAAAACGCCATAAATTCATAGATGATGACAGCCCATTGAAGATAACTCAATAACAAAAGAAATTAACTTCATCGTATTCATTCATTCGCGTATGACCACAACAATGCCATTAATTATTAGGAAAATGATTCATTTTGACCAGTAAACGATTGAATGAAACAACACAACCCTTTATCCCACTTCGCGGCCACACCCTCCCAATAACACGACTTTGGATTTCATATAAAACGCGATCCGCGGAAAGAAAATAATTAGTCCCAGAACAGAAGTCGATGCAGTAACTCGCAAAAGTCAGTCATTCCATAGTCGTTACTCCGGTAATATGTTCCACTTGAAAATGAGGTTAGATTTCAGTCAATCACGACATAGTGAAATCAAGATGAGAAGAGTACGAATATAGTTGTCAAGCAGTGAACTTAAGTAGCCAGTAGTAGAAACTATAGTCAATTTAATTCGAGTATCCAAGTGAATTCAACAGTAAACCAGCATTCGTTCCATAAATCACCTATTATTGATCACCGCTTCCAGAACGTGAATAAGTCAACGGAAAACCTCAAATCGATAGTTCATGATCTTATAGAAAACCATATCCATTCACGCTATACTAATATACAGTGCGAGTAAAATTAAAATTACAATTTCTGCGGGATTAATCAAACTAATGATAAAATTAAAACTAATTATCGTTTAAAAGCCATCTTCGGTGGATAAGTGTTGCCTCTGCTGATGTATCGTAAGTTATATATGTTCCTGTATTCATGGGTTGGCAAATCGAATCATTTATAATGTGCATGTGTCTGTAAATGTATCTCCATAATTTCATGTTACCAAAGTTTTCAAAAGGTAATTATTTCCAGCCGTTTTTGACAATTGTTGTCACTCTTGTTTTCAGTCAATCTATTTCGATTTGTAGCCTAATGTAAAATCACTTTCAAGTTAACTAAACTCTATTTGTTTTTCTGAATAGTGTCTCATATTATCCGTTTATAGAACGGAAGAACTATTATTGTCAACTTTTATTATATATATATATATATAAATATATATATATATATATATATCTATTCTTAACATTTTTATGAGTGCCTTATTATTTTTTTATGATTACTTTTCGAATCTTTCTGAAATCCAGTACGTACTTCCTGGATAAACAACTCACGCTCAAGCGCAGAGAGAAAGAGGTATTTCCTGTGCCGCTTCAGGAACATAATCTCGGTTCGACCATCCTCAGATAGTCGATGCTCTCGATGCTTATTTTTCGCAATCTAACGAAAAGTCTGGTTTCCCAGGTATGTTGTGTTAATTCATAACACCCCGTATAGTCCGGGCATATCATTTGGCTGGTCAGATGTGTGGTATTTACTTTCCCAACACTCCCCAGTCATATCATTCATTCGGTTACTCGATTGGCAAGGTTTTCTTCAACTCCGAATGTAATTCGATATGGAGATTTACATTTTTTATATTTGTATTTTTTCGTCATGTAAGGAACAAGCGTTATACCCCCTCCATGGTTTCAAACGATCCAATAGATCAATTAATCTCTAGGTAGCAGAATATGTTGCCATCAATCGCGTGCGGTCGGGGGACCCACGTCAGGAACGAAGTTCCTTTTGCTTTTCCTTCAACTACGTGTTTTCTATTCCATCACATTCAATTGTCATTATGCCATGCAATAATATACCTATATATCCTTTTTCCAAACTCCTTCGTCACAGTGAAGGTATTTAATTCCTTATAATAATATTCGTTATATTATATCAAATTGACGTGCCACATATTCAATGTAAACCATTAATCCAACTTCGGCATAAAAAAAAACATAAGAAATTATGTAAAAAAAAGCATATAATCATCTGAAAACACGTTATATAGAAATATAAATGAAACAGAAACTCCTTCCACGTAATACCACTCAACGATAATATCCGACTTGTATTTGCATAGATATCCTACCGCTCATGTATCATTTCAAATTTCCCGCAAGCAGAACAGCAGTTCGAAGGGTTTCGTACACCTCCAGAATCGTATGAGCAAGGCTAGACGCTTGTTACACAGACTCGTATACAGGGTGTTATGTAATAAGTGTCCGATATTTCACAGGACGATTCCTCAGTTATATATAAGGTGAAAAGTTCATACAAGCATGGGTCCGCAAGGCCTCCATTTCTGATATAAAGGGTGTTGAGAAGATATTTTCATTTTGGTTTTTCGTTAATAATTTTTAAAATAATGTCGATATTTGGATGAAAATTGGTATTTGGGGATTTTTCAATATGAGAAATTCAAATTTGATCTTAGTTTGGCCTTTAATTGTAGGGGGCGTCGCCTACAGGTCTTTGTCTCTTTTGGAGAGTCACAACTTTTTCCTGCATATATGTATCACATTTTCTAGGAAAAAAATATATTCCTCTATACTTTTTACGTGAAAAAAACATGCTTTTCAAAAGTCGTTACAAGCAGCCGTTTTCGATATATTTTGATTTGAATTAATCGATGCATGTGTTTGTCAAAAAGTGAAACGATTTTGAAAACTTTTTGAAGAACAATAAACAACGGAACACTAGATATAAATCTAAATCAAAATAACAATAGATGTTCGAAATGTCCACTTCCTGCCTGTATGCACGCATCCAATCTTCTTCTCATTGATTCGCGAACTCTTTGGAGAATTCCTGGAGTATTTTCAATCGTTCTACAAGAGTTAATCATTCGATTACTTAATTCTTCTTCATTTTGGATAAGTGACTGGTAAATTGAGGATTTTAGATGTCCCCACAGAAAAAAATTCAAACTGTTAAGGTCTGGTGACCTAGGGGCTATGGTTGAGGCCGACCTATCCAACGGTTGCCGAAAGTTTGATCTAAAAATTCTCGCGCATTTCATTTCGAAGTCTAAGCGGCACATCTTTCAGTAAAATAGGCAAATCTCCGTCAAGAAAATGACGATATCTCTCTTCGTTTAATCTTCTCGGAATAAAGAATGGATCTATGAAATAATCTCCAAGGATTCCTGCCCACACGTTAAGAGAGAACTGGTCTTGGAATTGTGATTCCTGTATCGCATCGGATTGTTGTGAAAATTGCAAATAGCGTTGCTTGAGAAATTTGCTTCGTCGGTAAACAGGATTTGATTTTCAAATAAAGGATTTTGAATAGGGCATTGGAGAAACCAACGACAGAAGTTGATACGTAACGGAAAGTCACAAGGGGGTAATGCCTGAAGTCTTTGAATATGTTAGGGATATAACAAATAATCAATTAAAATTTTCCATTTCAGAACATGGGAAATGTTTAACGTCAGCGCTATTTTTCTGGAGCTTGTTTCCGGCTGTCCTCCTACCAGATTGAGAACCGCTTCCTCGGTTTCTAGAGTTCTCACCGTCCGATGTGCACCCAAGAGATGACTAGCTTTCCCAGAAATTCCTGTTTCCCTTAACCGAGCGTGAATTCTTGAAAACGTTTTGGAAGTAGGAGTTGTGCGGTTCGGATAACGCTCCTGATACAAATGTCTAACCTCATATGCATTTCCGTTAGCAAGTCCGTATGTGAAATGTATGTCAGCATACACTGCAGATTGGATACATCGATTAATTTAAATCGAAATATCTCGAAAACGGCTGCTTGTAGCGACTTTTGAAAATCATACCTTTTTCACGTAAAAATAATAGAGGAATCGATTTTTTTTCTAGAAAATGTGATACATACATACACGACAAAGTTGTGACTCCCCAAAAGAGACAAAGACCTGTAGGCGGCGCCCCCTACGATTGAGGGCCAAACAAGAACAAATTTGAATATCGAAAAATTCCCAAATACAAATTTCCGTCCAAATATCAACATTATTTTTAAAATTATTCACGAAAAAACAAAATGAAACTAAATTTGTATTACCTTGTATATAAAAAATGAAGGCCTTACCCATGCTTACGTGAACTCTTCACCTCATAAATAAATGAGGATTCGTCCTGTGAAATATCAGACACTTATTAAATAACACCCTGTATAATAGAAAGAGAGAGAGAGAAAGTCGCATGGAGGGGGCATAATGCTTTTTTTTTACGTGACACCTTCTGCAATCCGCGTGAAGGAACTCCGTTCCCTTAACTAAAAATGTTTTACCGATGTCAGTGATCCAATCTCATTATAATCTACATGCAATAGGTGAATGGTCACTGAATTTCTTGAAAACAGTCGCGTTGTTTGTGGGGAATAAAACTAATGTTTCCAGAGCATCAGAATACCGAAGTGTCTTGTATCTATAGTATCGATCAAAATGTATCATTCCAAAAACACTTTATGCGAAAACTATTTCATGTTCAAAACTTTGTGGCGTGATAAATATATCCGGGCTGATTATGCAAAATGGAGACTGGTAAATTCTGACATACTAAGTTACATGGAATTTGGAAGTATCATATACTACAACCACCTCAACGGAAGTCTCATAAATAAAATATAAATCCTGCGAAATTGTTGATCATGATTCTCTTATACACATCTTAACGGAAGGGAGAATAAAACTAGGGACTTTAATGAATTTCATGTCCAGAAATTTCAGTACACGACACATTTAGAGTATGCAGTACAAATCAATTTCAATGTGGGAGATGTTGAAAATGCAATAACCGCAGAAAAGTTGGATTCAAAAGAGTGACACTCACCTGCGCATCAACGAGGATACTTATAAGCATTTATTAGATTCAATTTCACCATGAATAGAAGGGGATATTTCTATAATGAAACGTTTTATTACACTACATGAACGATTATCTGCAACTTTTTGGCAACAGGAGGAAAGTGTGAAAATCTCAAGTTTTCTACATGTACATACTTGTAACATGTTTTATCATTTACGAAAACAAACAAGAATATTTGAAACAGATTGAACTTTATATTGACTCAACTGTGTCCTATAACAATCTGTGGTTCTAAAGTCTCAGACCGATGTAATTCAGTAGTTCTCAACTGGGCTGATTGTTGCTGATGTGGTTCGATGTATTGTGAAAATGGTTGAGTATGATGATGATGAGACCCTGTTTATGCTGATAAGTGTTGAGATTTTGTATGCATTGTTTGAAATGATTTGTTGAAATGCCAATTGATTTCTATGAATTATATTGCTACTCGAAAGTGGATTGTAGAGAGGGAGAAGGTGCTTTTACATTCAACATGGGTGATATTATTGATGTTGATACAATTTTTCTGCACAATAGGACGAATATGATTGTGAAGATGCTCCGGTTGGATGTGTGAGGTGCAGTATCGATTTAGAGTTCCTAATTGTGCCTCATATTAAAACTTCTTAACAAAAAATTAAACCGACGAAAAAAGACACTGAAAAGCAAAAATTGAAATGAACCTTTTCAGTCTTAATAACCAAGCTCCTGAACTGATAAATGAAGCATTTATTGCCCAACAGAAACCATTTACAAGGCAATTAAATATTATAGATAATGATTAACAAGATAGTATTAGTATCTAACAAAACATACAAGGGAATTGACGAGGAACAGTGCAAAGAATAAACATAAGGTTCAGATACAAAATAGTACATGCATGGTTTAATCCTAAATCACTTTGAGTATGCTCGAGATTTATCATTTTAATTCCGACCTACTGCAGTTGAAAATATCACATATATTTGATAGCTTATTTGCATTACAACACATCACATTGATCGTAGCTTCAAACATAATATTTGTTTGAGCTCTTTTACATTCAAAGGTGGTATTTGATCTAGACCCCAATCTCGGCACATGGAAATCAATTTGAGATAATAGTGCTGGTAAGTCCACTTCACCTATTGAGAGCTTGTGCAAGAACATAATGGATGCTTCATGTCTGCGTTTTTCTAAAGATATGAAATCAAATCTATGTAGTAAGTTCGTATAATCATATTCTCTTGAAGGATATGATCCATCGACCTTGAAGCACAGAAACTTTAAGAATTTTTTCTGTACTTTCTCGATTGTAGTTGAAGATTGTACATAAATAGGATTTCATATTAATGATCCACATTCTAGCTTCGATCTTACCAGACTGAAGAGAAGAGATGAGAATGCAGAAATATCGTTGAAGATTCTACAATTTCTGAAAGTGAAACCGTATATGCGATATGCATCATTTATGTGAGAGTTAAATGTAAGCTGATTGTCAAAGTACACTCCCTGATATTATTAACATGTTCTAGAATTGTAGTATTAATTGAGTGTGGATAATTGACAATATTTGATTTTCTGGTGAAGGTTAGTACTTTACATTTTGAGATATTGAGAGAAAGATGGTTTTTCAAACACCAATCATATAGGTAATTGATTTGTTCCTGTAGAATTGAGCAATTCGTCCAAATTAGAAATAGTAACATATAATTTCAGATCATCCGCAAACATTAGTTTGTTGCACTCAAGCGACAAAGATCATTGATAAATATCAAAAACAACAGTGGCCCCAGGTTGGATATCTGAGGGACCCCAGTAGTTGCAATGAAGTTATTTGAGGAATATCCATTGAGAGAGACAAATTGCACTCAAGAAAGATTTCAAAAGGTCCAAAAAAATATTATTAAATCCTAGACTAGTGATTTTCTTCAATAGTATTTCGTGATTTTGTCAAAGGCCTTGGTGAAATCAGTATAGACCACATCAACCTGCCCTCTTTCGTCTAATGATTCACATAAGTATTGATATGGATAGATTACCAATTGTGGATCTTGAGTTCATGAATCCATGTTGAGATTCAGAGATGATGTGTTTGGTTGCAGGAGAAATGCGATTACATAATATGATCTCCAAGCCCTTTGCAGGGTTATTTAAGATCGAAATTGGTCTATAATTGTTAACAATAGCGCGGTCTTGAGACTAATGTACTGGACACATTTTAGAAATTTTCCATATATCTGGAAAAACCGATGTTTCAAGAATTAAATTGAAGATTGTAAGCAATGGACATATTAATGCACTAAGACAATCTTTGATGATGAAGGATGGAATTTTGTCAGAACCTGAGGTGAATCTATTTTTTAGTTTTCTACCTGCATTAAAAATATCGATTTCGGTTATTGGTTCACAGCTGATATCTACTGAGTTATAATCGTCATTGAGTTGTATGTTTATCAAATCTGGTTCCGCCATTGTATATACACTTTCAAAATATTTGCCGAAAGCATTTGCTATCCCTTGAGGATTATCGAAAGATTCATCTCAGTAAGACATTCTGACTCGAATTCTAGAGGTTTATTTTTGTTATGAATAAAAGACCAGAACAATTCAGGTTCATTTTTCAATTGTAACTGGACATTTAGAAGATAATCTTCATATGCTTCTTTAATTTTATCTTTAACATTTCCGGAGTCTGCCAAACTCATGGAAATGAGAAATTTCTCCTGTTTTTTTGGTATTTTTTATGTAGTTTCGTTTTTTGTTTAATTTGGCTTATAATTTCACTCACCATACGGGATATTGATTATTGTAAATTGGTACATGCCTATCTGGGATTTCATAGAATTTACTGTAGAAGTATTCAACAGCCATGTTTACATCAGTTTCATCATCTAGAAAATCCCAGTTAGTGTGTAAAAATTCATTGTACAATGTAAGATAGTTTGCTTTTTTGAAATTTTAAGTTTCAATTGGGCTAGTGTTATTCTGTTCAATACAAATTTTATTAACTAAGTAACTAATTTTGCATCGGCGCCAAACAAACAAACAAATTAATAATATAAAGCGTTCAATGCCAAGCGTCAATATCAGCGAGACAGCCACCCGAACGGGCGCACGTTATTGCGAGTGGTCGTGCGGAAAACGAATTTTTGGATGTTATTGTTTATCGCTAGAGATTTCACGTTGCATTTTCATGTTATTTTGTTCTGATCATTTCTTCAGAGTAATTAAATTGTCTTCGTTGATTGTTTGTTTGGCGCCGACTCAAAATCAGTTACTTACATTATTTAAGGAGCTTGGTTATCAGTACTAAAAAGGTTCATTCCATTTTTTGCTTTTCAGGTTGTCAATTATTTGTTAAAACGCTTTAAAGCATGGTGGTACACTTTAAGTACCACATTTTCCTAGACCTCCAAGGCATGGTGGTATACAGTGCTTCTTAAAAGTCCTTTTCCCCCCCTATTATTTTTGGAACGATTATACATAAACAAGTGAAATTTGGAAACTGAATATTAAAGGTTGTAAACTTCCCTACTAGTGATGATAGATGACGAAATCGTCAAAGAGGACGTCACAAGGCCATTGTGACCAATAATTTTAAATGGAACCCTACGGCAAACGACACCTCTTTCAAAAGGTATCGAAAAAACCTATTCAATGATACTAATTTTGTTTGTGATTATGGCAGTTTTAATGGCTCATTATTAAACATTAAAATTTAAATTCCATTCAGTATTATATTAATTACAGATTTGAAAAATCAGTATCTACTTGAAGAAATTGCTCGAAGTCACCTCCATTTACTTCCTGACAGTGAAATATACTATTTTTAAATTCTTCTCGTACTTTTGCAAATGTGTCTGCGGAAACGGCCTCACATTCTGCACAATACGTTGTTTTAAAACGCCAATATTGTCAGTTTCAGTGGCGTAAACCTTCAATTTAAGGTACCCCCACAGAAAAAATCCAAAGGTGTGAGGTCCGGTGATCGAGCTGGCCATTCCGTTGAACCTCGTCGTCCAATCCATCTACCACGATACTCCTCATCCACATACCGTCTCACTGCACCGTAATAGTGTGGAGGAGCACCATCCTGTTGGAATGTTATTTCCAAATTGCCGAATTCATCTGGATAATGTTCCAAAATTTCAAGGATTAACGGTTCTATTGCGTTTTGCAACAGCTCCAGTTAAACCTCACCAGTTAAATTAGTATTTCAAAAAAGAGGCCCAACGATGTGGTTTCCCAGGATACCTGCCCAAACATTCACCTTCTGGGAAATTTGGGTATGTGTTTCACGAAACAGGTCAGGATTTGCGTCACTCCAATACCTCACATTCTGTGTATTTACATTTCCATTTAGATAGAAAGTACTTTCGTCAATAAAACAAATTGTTTTGACATAGTCTGGCTGTTGGTTGATTATAGTTTCCATATTTTCCCAAAATTCTAGTCTTCGGTCTGGGTCGTCGTCTGAGAGTTGATAAACCATTTTTTATTTGTATGGATGAAATTTGTTGTATTTTCAACACCTTGTGTACTGTACTTCGACTGACTCCACTGGTAGATGCAACGTGAGTTGTTGAAGAAGTAGGATTAACTATTACTTCTGTCAGTATATCAATTTTTTTCTCATCAGAAATGTGTGGTCTGCCAGATCGTTTCGCATCATTAATACTACCCGTTGTTTCAAACTTACGAAGGAGCTCCCCTAAATAAGTCCTCGAAACGGGGCGATCGGGAAACCTCTCTTTAAAACTACGTTCTGCTGCATGAATATTTCGTCCAGTTTCAAAAGAATTAGGATCGCTGCTACTTTATCACCTAAAGCACGTACCATTTCGCTTCTTGAAGCACTTAAACGTTCGGCTCACAACAGTTTAACAAATTATTGAAATGTACGAAAATATTAAAAGTACCAAAAGCTGCTGAAACAGTTGAACGTTCGATCAACAATACACAAATTATTAAATGTACAAAAACTTGGACAATTACAAAAACGTCGAATTAGGGAGACTAACAAAAACGTCAGCTTATTTGACAACTATCCAGAGGCGGAGCTTGAATTTGGAATTTAAGTATTACCTGATTCAATTTATCACAGCTTTGCGTTTTTCAAAAGCGAGTTGCCAAAACTGCCATAAACACAAACAAAGTTAGTATCATTGAATAGGTTTTTTCGATACCTTTCAAAAGAGGTGTCGCTTGCTGTAGGGTTACATTTGAAATTATTGGTCACAATGGCCTTGTGACGTCATCTTTGACGATTTCGTCACCTATCATCACTAGTAGGAAAGTTTACCCTTTAATATTTAGTTTCCAAATTTCACTTGTTTATGTATAATCGTTCCAAAAATAAGAGAGGGGGAGCGGACTTTTGAGAAGCACTGTATAAAATGGACAACATATCAAATTATATATAAAGATATGCATTGTGGTTTCATTTGTGAACCACATAACGTTGCGGCGTGGCTATGCATAGAGCTTCCATCTATATGGCAAAGGACATACTAGTTGATTTCTAACTTAGTTTGCAAGAGCTCAGAGTTTCATGTGACAGTTGGCTCTGCTATTGCCTGTGCTTCTGGGCTATTTTTTATACCGGTGACTCTGTGGCTAAAATCGACTGATTGCTACCTACTTAATTTTGATTACTTTTAAAATAATTACTTTAACTATTAACTGTTATATTCCTTTATCCCTTACAAAGATATCAAATACGAATTATAATGACCATAACTTGAAAACTAACGGAAACCCCATGCAAACTTTCACCCCCCTATATCACCCCTTTAATGGTTGAATTTCCAAAAACACCGGAACACGTATTTGTTATTTATAACAAAGACCCCCAAATACCAATTTTCATGATGACTTCCAAACTTACTCTACAGACTTTCGACCCCCATTTCATCCCTTCAGGAAGGAATTATCAATAACCCTGAAACACATTTAACTTTATTTGTGAAGAAGAGCCCGAATACTAATTTCCATGACTCTAATTTCAAAACCAACTCTACTTTCACCCCTCCTTACCCACCTTTTCACCCCCATCACACCCACTTTTTCACCCCTTTAAAGATGAAATAATTAGCGGTAAGGGCTGGGTGTCGATAGTATATCAGTAATATTGTTTGGATATTATGAAGTAAATAAACACGAAGATGATCCACAAAGGCTAATCTGCGTGTAGGTCACAAGGGTTATTTTGCATTAAGTTTCCATTTGAAATATATGATTAATTTATATGTTAAAATTGACAAAGAATAATAAAGTGATAGGATATAGAACTCTATGTACATATTACCCCAAACACGAGGTAGCTGCTGTGAACCGTTGAGGAGATCGCTCGACTGTATGCGGTCTCCATCATCAGATTAACTCCGGGCCTCCATTATGTAGTAGTGTCATGAGAACTACATATGTGTGCCAAGTTTCAACAGAATCGGTTCACAGGTGTGAGATCAATAAATCATTCCGTATTTCGTCTATCATTAGCGGTGTAATATTCTTTCCCTACCCTATATAATAAAAAAACGGTCATCCAAATCGGATAACCCAGTACAAAGTTATGCGTGGTAGAATCAGTGAGCAAGTAAAAACTCAGTGGGTGAACCATCTCCCATTTTTCTACCCTTAGAAGTAGGTTCTTCAAATCCAAATGGGACCAACTTCGAGGTATCCATTGAAAAAAAGTCATCAGAATTAGACTACTCTGTAAAAAGTTATGCGTGGTTATACATAAAAAAATATTCGCATCGACTAGAGAACCTCCACCGTTTTTTTCGTCGGTTACAAAAACATCATGTTCTTTGTGTGAATGTTCTCGAGGAATTTTCCGTAATTTCGAGGTCCATGCTTTTCCGATAAGGTCAACATTTGATACCATTTTGTAACTTTTCTGAATTGCGTGACATTTGTCGTTGCCCCTTTCTTTTGCTCTCGATGATGTTCGTAATACTGGTCGAGATATACTTATCTATACATATACAATTACATGTACTGACTGATCGACTTACTGACACACGATCAACGCCCAGACCAAACCGCTGGACATAAAGAGCTGAAATTTTGACGACGTATTCCTATCATGACATAGATAAACATTGAGAAAGGGGTGGAAAGGGAAAGAAATTACGGTCAGTTTTGAAGTAAGAGTCAAAAAAATTGGTATTTGTGCTGTTCTTTTCGAATAAAGAAACACATATTCCAGGGTTTTTTTAAATTCAAACCTAAAGGGGTTAAAATGGGGGTTGGAAGGTTGTATAGGAGTACCGTCAGTTTTTTATTTGGTTTAAAATTGGTATGGTTTGTTACAAATGAACACATGTCCCCAGTGTTTTGGGGAATTCAACCCTCAAATAGGTGAAATGGGGGTTAAATGGAGGATTGGAAGTTTGATAGAGGTTCCATTAGAAGTTCTTTGTTACGAATAAAGGAATACGTGTTTCAGTGTTATTAGAAATTCAACTCCTAAAGGGGTGGAATGGGAAGTAACAGTTTTTATGCAGGTTCCGCTATTTTCAAGTTAGGGTTATGAAAATTGGTATTTGAGGTCTTTGTTACAAATGAAGAAATACGTGTTTTCAAAAATTCGACCCCCAAATTTTTTTTCAGTCAGAATCATGAAAATTGATGTTTTGACTCTTTGTTGCAAATTAATAAATCGTATTCAACCTTATTTCACAAATCCGTCCCTAAAGCGGTGAAAGGGGTGAAAGGGGGTTGATGAATATGTAATAGTCGTCAAAAAGCATTACATTTGCTGTCAAATCAAATATGCCATGTGAACGAGATCACGGGATAACGGGATACCGGGATAACGAAATAACGGAAATCATGAAAACGGGGTATAGGGGTACGGGATAACGGGAAACGAAAAAACGGGAATGTGGTGTGGCTGGTTGAGATGAACCTCCACCATCGGATTGGAGTTCATGTGTCTCAGAAATCTAAAACAAAAAAGCATATAGTAGGATTTTATTCCATTTTATAAAAACTGCAGCCGAATGGATCAAGTGAATTTATCAAGAACAATGAAGATTGAAATGAAAAATCCAATAAATAAGTTTATAAAATAACTTGTGGCTCTTATGCCTATTGTTACATGAGCCAAAATGGCAGAACTTTTGAACAATTATTATCAGAACACAGGAACTGTTTCGTCGATGGAAAAATTATTTCAACTTTTGCTACTCACCTATTGACATAAAATGGTTTTTTAACGATTTCGAAATATTACCTACAGAAAAGGCATATTGAACTCGACCTTCTAGAAAGTTTGGAAATTAATAAATGCAAAGAGTCACAATATTTGCTGAATGACCGTATCAACTTGAATAATTCTGCCCTATTGAATTTGTTTTACTGAATATTAAATAGGCAATGGATATAATATCCGTTTCACCTAATATATAATCCTAAGTACCCTTAATAATCTCAATTGTATTCATATACCTACTACTACCACCTGCCATGATTATTCAACATCGTGATTGTTGAGTTAGTATTATCCCCCCTTGAAGAAGCTTTTGTCGTGATTTCGTTAACCCAGTTTAGTGAAATTCATTCAGTGAAGTGGGTGTCTTTTGTTTACTTTAATATGGATTTCCATCGAGTATCGGCCGCTTCAATTCAAAATTCGACTGGAAAGATATTGCGTTAGATTTTCAAGAGAAATTGAATTCTCCACATTGCTATGGCGCTGTAGACAGAGCGCATACAAATTACGCGCCGCTTGAAAATTGATCATATTATTTTAATCATAAAAAAACGTTCAGTATCATGCCAAAACAAAAATTGAAAGGCTTTTGTTAATTTTCACACAATTGATCTTCGAGCAGTTGTTTTCCATGGACCAGTTGATACGTTCAAATCATTTCCAATTCGATTCCATGATAACAGTGGTCTATATACAGTGTGTCAAATTCGAAAGTTGTCAGTGAGAACATCTCGGAAATGAAAAAAGATTCTTTTTTTTGTAACAATAAACTCTTGTTACAAAAAGAAGAATCTCAAATAAACATATTTGTTTCCATGAATCAGTGTCTAATTCAATATTAAATGCATATACATGGTGTAATCTAACCTCTTGCACACTCGTGAATGCCATTTTATAACAAATTACAATGGTTAAATATCTGAAAAAAAAATTAAAACATGTTTTGTTCTTTGTAAATTTTGACAAAATTTTGAGTAGCGCTGCCCGCCTAATTTCACCCGCTTTCAATTTGACAGTTTCCAACTGCAATAAACATTTAACTCGACATTTGAATAATGTAGAATGTTGAACTGATTGTGTGGTAAATTTACACATTGCAGGCTGCCTAACATAGAAATTCAAAGAAGAAAAAAACTTACCTTGTTATATTGAAACTGTTGATGAAATTAGAACTAGTTGACTTCATACTCTGCTTTGAGGCACTTATCATAACTATCACAGTCACTTGTAAGAAACAAACAACACAAACAATGAGAAACATTCGCAATCGAATATTATTTTTCAAAACAATATTCAATTACGAATGTTTGTGTTGTTTGTTTCTTACAAGTGACTGTGATAATTATGATAAGTGCCTCAAAGCAGAGTATGAAGTCAACTAATTCTGACTTTACCATCAGTTTGGATATTGTTTTCTTCACTTTGAAATCGAATATCTATCTCAGGCAGCCTGCAATGTGTACATTTACCGTACAATTAGTTCAACATTCCACCTTATTCAAATGTCGAGTTAAATGTTTATTGCATTCGGCAGTTTTCCTCTTAGTAGGTCACCTGAAATCAGGCGGGAGGGGCTACTCCAAATTTTGTCGAATTTCACAAAGAACAAAACATGTTTTCAATCATTTTTTTTAGATTTTGAACTATTGTCATTTGTTACTTGTATTATACTCTCGTCATTCACGGGTGTACAAGAGGTTAGATTACACCCTGTTTATATATATATATATATATATATATATATATATATATATATATATATATATATCCAACCTCCTGCACATCCGTGAATGACGAGTGTATAATGCCCTTTCGTAACGAATTACAAAGTTTAAAAATTCGAAAAAAAAAAAGTAAATATAACTGATAATACTTAACCATACACACACACACACACACACACACACACCCACACACACACACACACACCCACACACACACAGTTATGGTTGTTCTAAAGTATCATATATTGAACAAATACGGGTTATTACTGAAAAATATACTTTCGTGTCTATAAAACATTATCATGACCAGACAGCAGACATTTCATAAAAAATTGTATAGATTTGTTCATGCCGGGCAAGTTAGGAAGGTAAAAATAGGATCCAGATCGACATATTGAATGTAATCAGTACATCAAATTAAATTTTGTGCCTCTTGATGAATGTCGTTTTCAGGGACGTACTTTCCTAAAGGCGAAGGAGGCGATCGCCCTTGGCGGCCGGAGGAAAAAGGAGTAGGAATAAAATAAGGAATAACGCCAAAGGGTTACAAAGCTTTTACTTTCTATCCGGAAGATCTTGCAAACGGTCTTCAAGATGAATGTGTACTTTTCATATTTTATATAAATTGTGATCGATGATTTTGCCGAAATTCTGGCATATCGCAAATATGTATTGTAATATGTATATATCGGAAATGTATACCGGAAGATGTGGTTTCATTGCATATTTGGCATTTGGACGTTAAGTAGAATACGAATCAAGCATTTGTTCATGTTCATTTCGGTTTTACAAACCGGAAGTGATTATTTTCAACCTAGAAGTGGAGATTTGAATTCACATTCTACCCAATGATAGATATATTTTTTACGGCGCCACGTTTTTGCTGATAAACTTTACTATATAATTTTTGCTAACGGAACACTGGAACCCACGTTCGGATCGACGAAATTACTTTGAGGTTTGAGATAATAATTATTAGTTTTGTACTCTTCTGCTCAACCGTAGACTTACCAAGGGGACTATCCAATTTCCCTTGTATGATCACATATTCCGTACTTGCATTTTTTATTTTATAATTCCAACAATAAAATATAAATATTTAATTTTTTCACTTGTTGATTTTATTATTTTCCCCTTCTTCGAAAACATAATGATTTGAAATTTTGGTGTTGTGTAGGATGAATTCGTGGCAATGGTTTCAGGCGAATTATTTCATGGTGTTTTCTTGTAATTCAATATATCGTTATAGTTTCGAAGTTTTGGAACACTATGAACTCAAAATAACGTTCAATATGAGTTTGTCGAAAATAGTTTATGAATATTAAATTGAATAGGCTTTAAAAAGTAAACAGAATTCAAATTTGTTAGTTGTAATGTCCAATTCAAATAACTATAGGAACAAAATTTGTTAATCATCTCTTTTTTTTTTCATCGGGTACAGGGTAGGGCAGCCGATAATATTTGCCCGGGACACAAAATTTAGATATACGTCCCTGGGCGTTGAAAATTCACAGAATGTTGTTTCTACAGGGTATCCCAATTTGTCTCCGAAGATGCACTATGCATGCCCACAGAGCATGTTTTGTTTGTTCATTTATTAATGTATTCAATGATTTCTTCTTCACATCACTAATTTTTAGCAAAAAAAACAAACCTCAACGGATATACCAGCACCCTCATTTTGATCCTCGTTTTCAGGACTATCTAATATTCTTTCTATTCAATAACACTGAATAGAACTGAATAAAACGTCAAAAATAGGTAATAAATAATAATAATAATAATAATAATAATAAGTTTATTTACCAAGTGTTATTAGTACAGAGTTAACACTAGAATTGTTGAAATGTAAATATCAATTAGGTCATCACCTCTTACTTTTACTTGTTTATCAATGTGTTTTTTCATTCCCCCAATGAAAATATCAAGAATTGATGAAAAAATATGCGGAATGTCGAAAAATATATCATGAGATCCATAATATTCCAGGAATTCCAAATATATCAAAAACAGGTTTATTTCCGATGGAAATGGATGTGGCTGTACATCGTAGATATCGAATTCAGTTTCAATAGCTCTTAGAAGGGATCGAAAAGGGAAAAGGATGGTTGACCCTTGGTATATCTGAAATGACGTCAATGAGCTCTCTCGAAAATGAATATATCCTACTTATGTGGTGTTCTAGTTCTATATTTATATATATATATATATATATATATATATATATATATATATATATATATATATCGAGTGAATCTGAATATTCATTGAATATCGAAAGGCTTTTGTTGACAATATTTGACCTGATACGATTTTATTTTTATTTTTTTGTTGTTGTTTTGGAATGAAGTTCAACATTTGATTTCTAAAATATTCGTTGAAATAATCAATGATCCACGAATAAATGTGATGCTGTGGATGATTGCATTATTTAAATTGATCATACCGTTTTATTTACTGTTTCATAAAATACTCACACTATGAACACGTTTTGTATGATTTTCACACACTCGCGATGATGGAATCCATATTATGCAACCAAAACAGAATTTTTACAGTTTTCGCTCATTTTCACACTATTGATCTTGGAACAGTTGTTTTTCATAGACCAGTTGATATCTTATATTCAATTCCATGATTAATTCAACAGTCACTCTTCATATGATACAATCAGATGACACATGAGTTGGTTATTAATTGATGTACAATATGAAGGGGAAAGGACCGAGTTTTGAATCTTGCGGTACATCTGATTCGACCAAAAATCATTCAGCTCTTAAATTCGACGTGTAACCTTTTCCTGCTGTACTTCACACATTCCTAATGCATATTTACCCGTGAGTGGTTTGACGAATAGTGTCATGTTTCAGCTTTCTCTCCAATTCCTACTGTCTTGGGACAATCTGTCGATGTCTTCTAATTTTATTTTTCTTTGTTCTGCTGCTTCCCTTATTTCAACTTGCCATGTTTTCCTTGGTCTTCTTTTTTTCCTTTTCTTTGTTCTTCATATACTTTTCTTACTTTTCTCTCAATGTGCCCAATCCAACGGAGTTGATTTCAGTCTCCTACTGGGTCATTGATTTTGCATTTGAATAATTTCTAAATGTTTCATTTTCAATTTCATCTAATCTGGTTTTGGCCTCTATTTTCCGTAACTAATTCATATTTATTGCCGTGATTTTCCGTTTGTGTATTTTCTCCTCAACCAGGGTTCTGATGCTAGTATTTATACTTCAGTTTTTTTATATGTGGGTTGTCGTTTATTTCCGAGGGTGTATGTTTCATCTCGTTTTCCTGTGTGTTGTCTTATTTCGTGATTGTTTTTATAAATTTTGTGATTCTTGCCTCAGTTGCGATATGTATTCCCATGTTTTAATGTAATATTCTCTGATATATTTTTAATTTTTCTTCCAGCGTTTTATCCATCTTTTGCAATAATTACCATTTCGTCGCCGTAGCATATTTGTGATATTTTTCTTTTTTATATATTTTTTTTCATTGTTTTCATTTCTTCGTCTAATACTAGGGAGAATAGTATCGGACTTTGGATATATACTTGTTTCAGAACTCCGGTTGTTTCAAGCAATTATAATGTTTCATCTTTTGTCCATTCGAAATTCTTTGTTGTTTTGTACAAGCTTATTATTTTTTTTTTGTATCTTCGAATGTTTCTTCGAGTTCGGATATTATTCTAGGATTTTTGCGTATTTTCAGCCTTATTGTCCATTATTTATATAGTCGGTATTGGTAGTGCTCGTATTATTCCATTTATCGCATGCTTCTCCCAATTTACATGTCCAATTGTGTCTTCCACTCTTGAAGTTATTGCTTCTGATTCTATTCATCCTAATAATAACTTGAAATGTATCTTCTCATGATTTTGTTAAAACTTACGGTATCTCCATGTTTCCATATAATATTTTTTGCTTTCTCTGAAGTTATTTATTATATTTTTTCAATCAATCCCAAAATTTCTTCTTCTATGATTTGTTCCACGATTATCCTTCTTTATGTCGTCATATTCAGGTTTGTATTTTTTTTTCGCTAACTGCTTTTTACAAGCTTTTATTAACTTTCATTGTCCACCAATAAGTTTTTCATTTTTCGGTTTACTATCTTTGTTATCGCGCAATTGATATTCTGTTGTTGATAGAGCTACAGTTTTTTACGTTTCTCTTAGCTCCTTCATGTTGAATTCAAAGTGAATGTCTTCAAGTGATTTCCTCTCAGTTTGGAATGTTGAATATTGATAAGTGGCATTTAATAGTGTATTTAGTTATTTTTCTCTGATTCTTTTTCTTGTTTTCAGCTTCAATCGTCATTAACAATAAATAGTGATTATACACATACATATTTATATATATATATATATATATATATATATATATATATATATATATATATATATATATATATATATATATATATATATATTATGTATATTAAAGTATAAGTGGATAAAAAGGGCTTTAAAACACGCGCGATTTTTCGAGCACGACGGCGCAGCCGGAGTGCTCGAAATAGAGCAAGTGTTTTTAAGACCAGTTATCCACGAATACTTTACGTTATTTTTTTTTATTGGTGCACTTTGACCCATATATACTGGTATTATTACTACAAAAAATAGAAATAAGAACTAATAATGCAAGAAGGTTGAATTCGTGATGTGACATCAGTATACCTTTCGTTGTCATGGAAATGAGAAAAACATTCATTTGCAATTTGTTACCACAGATCAATATTTGTTGTCACCAGAGCTCAAAAATGAATTATTCTAATATCGATTTTTTGAAGAGTGAGGCAGAATCGCGGTTAATACCGCGAAAATCCAGTGATATATATATATAAAAAAGAATATGATAAGTTCATCAAATGGATGGAGGAGCACATATAAATGAACGAATTGTGAGTAATATTTTATTTGACGTTACTCCTGTCAGATCAATAATCAAAAATTTGTCATTTAGACTTCACGTTCCTCGATTTGTTGATGTTGTCATGGTTACCTTTATAAAACGCGCGTTTTTTAAAGTTCGATTTAAACACGCTGAGGCGTGCTTTAAATGGGTAAAAAGGGGCACCAATAAAAAATAAATATATATTTATATATATATATATATATATATATATTCCCCACTGTTTATATATATATATATATATATGTTGTTGGTGATTTCTTGAACCTGAGGGTATATGTTTGGCTTGTTTTTCTTGGGATTTAGGTTCGTGGATCTGACTTTCATAAATTAATTAGAACTTTATTCTGGTATAACATCTGTAATTCAGTTTCTACGTTTCGACGGGTGGATCCTCGTCTTCATCAGGATTGAAAACATTACAACTCTTCAAACATAGTATTCGTTTGGACCTTCTTGGTTTGTTATGGTTTAATATTAATATCAGCAGATCGTAAAGTAAACAACTAAACTACTACCTTATTATGGATATAAAACGAAAAACCATAACAAACCAAGAAGGTCCAAACGAATACTATGTTTGAAGAGTTGTAATGTTTTTAATCCTGATGAAGACGAGGATCCACCCGTCGAAACGTAGAAACTGAATTACAAATGTTATACCAGAACAAAGTTGTAATTAATTTATGAAAGTCAGATCCACGAACCTAAAACCCAAGAAAAACAAGCCAAATATATATACCGTGTGTAACAGGATCATGGTACCCCCGTATCTCCTTTAGTTTTGAAGGTAATTGATTGAAATTTGGGATATCTTATATACATAATAAGCGGCACTTTTTGACCAACAAATGAATTTTTTTTCACCCCCGGTTTCGCCGGAAGTGACACCAACTTTCGATTTTTGAATGGAACACCCTGTATATTATTACATTTTTGAAATCTGCATGATTTTCTTAATCCAACGATACCACATAAGTGACATTTCAAACGTCAATATTTTTGATAATTCAATTTTTAGGTTTCCATTTAAGGGTGCCATGATGGTTCCGATTTATTCCAATTCACCCGTCTAATGCTAGAAAAATCGAAATCCCGTCAAAAATACTAAATTGCGTTTTTTATGAGCAAATAAAGTTCATTGTAATCGATTTTGGGGTAAAACTCAATTTTTTGGTACCATTTATTAGTACTATTAATAAGGAATTTATTCATACCTGCTAATAAAATGTGCGATGAATACAATCAAAATTACAGCTAAAAGAAAATAAGATAATACAATAATTTCCGTTCCTTCGTCAATGATAATGTTTTCTTCGGGATCTCTTCAGAATTGATTTTCAAGACGATTAAAATAATTTCTCGCTGGACATTGTCTATCAGGATATCGGTTGGCATAAAGGTTTCTAGCCGCAACGGCATTTTTTCTACATTTCCCATAAATAATTAGCATGTCCACTTTTTCATCCCTTGTATAAATGTGGGGCATTTTGAATAAAAATAACAACAAATGTAAAGACTTTTCCAATACACAATAAAAACACCGATAAACCAATACCTATTTATTTGATATTCTGAATCAATAATTTCATTGTTTTCAAAGCCTCCTTAGTAACTGATTACCTTCAACAGGCATTCGAAGCTATGCGAGTTCAGAAGTGCATTGACGTTAATGGACAGCATTTCGAACAATTGTTGTAATGTTTTGTGTTCATTTTTTGTATTTCAAAGCCACCTTAGTAACTTCTCAGCATTAAATTAGAACAAAGTAATTGTATTATCTTATTTTCTTTTAGCTGTAATTTTGATTGTATTTATCGCACATTTTATTAGCAGGTATGAATGAATTCCTTATTAATAGTACTAATAAATGGTACCACGGTACCAATATGGTTCCATTTGAAAAAATTGAGTTTTACCCCAAAATCGATAACGATTAACTTTATTTGCTCATAAAAAACGCAATTTAGTATTTTTGACGGGATTTCGATTTTCCTAGCATCAGATGGGTGAATTGCAATGAATCGGAACCATCATGGCACACTTAAATGGAAAACTAAAAATTGAATTATCAAAAATATTGACGTTTGAAATGTCACTTATGTGGTATCATTGGATTCAGAAAATTATGCAGATTTCAGAAATGTAATAATATACAGGGTGTTCTATTCAAAAATCCAAAGTTGGTATCACTTCCGGCGAAACCGGAAGTGAAAAAAAATCCATTGTGGGTCAAAAAGTGCCGCTCATTATGTTTATGGGATATCTCAAATTTCAATCAATTACCTTCAAAACTAAAGGAGATACGGGGGGGTGTACCATGATCCTGTTACACACGGTATATATATATGTGTATGTGTGTATTTTTTTCTGTTGAATTTTCTTGGGGTTTTTGATTCTTCAGAAATACTTAAATTGTTTACAAGACGTTTCGCCCCTGGCCAGGGGCTTTTTAATTGTTTTTAATTAGTTTTCCAATAGCCTGAAACGAAGGAATCATTATATGTTCCTTTGTTCGTAATTGTTTATGTAGGCCAAAAAGGTTTCCAACCTACAACTACGTACCTTGCCAATATTTCTTGGAAGTATTTTGTTCCGTTAATGGGTTGTTCCTTTGAAACGGCTGTTGTGGTGTTCGAGTAAACAATTTTAGTATTTCTCAAGAATCCAAAACCCTAAGGATATTCAACAAAAAATATAAAACAGGATTCAAGAACCCCTCCAATCTGTATATATATATATATATATATATATATATACATGTATGTTTATACAGTGTCCGTCATAAAGTTGGCTACATATGGGAAAAAAAATTGTTATTGACAATCCTGGAAAACTCTAATCTTGGTTCGTTTCTGCATATCTGACAACTTAAAAATCCGTTGCGACTTATATCACGTGACCTCAGATTTGGCGGGAATTTAAAAAAAAAGTTGTCTGTGGTGCCGAAAAATGGGTCAAATTGACAAGATATCGAAAAATGTTATCGAGAAAATGTGTTTGGAATTCAACTAGGACCCCATTTAACCGTATGGAAATACTTTGTACGACTTCTGCCTGTATATCTGGAAGAGAGAAAATCCTACTGAATGCACGCATATAAAAATTGCTCAAATTGTTATGGCAGTTAAAATTGAAGATTCATCGAAGAAGCAATAATATTAGGCTAATATTATATGATATACTCATATGAGAAAAGTCATTGATCGATTTAAGTTCTGAATTATTCCAAAATAATTTCCAATTGATATTTGATAGATGGATTTTATGGATTATTGAATTACCGTATTAATTTTCAATTGTTTCTGAATATACAGTGTCCGCCAGAATCTTAAAAATGGGATTTTTTTTTATTAATCGTTTTTTCATAAAAGTTGGTGCATTTAATTAGGCTAAATACGCGCATAGCCGTTATTATCAGTGACGTGCGGAAATTTTCTGAATTCACTATAGAGTAAAGTGACATTACTAGGGAAAAATCGAAAAATATCACACATCCAAAGCAATTATTTTTTACTTTTTAGTGCATTTGAATAAAGGCTTGTCTTCAAAAAGTTTTTTTATCAATTATTTTATTTTGTGCATTTTAATACTTAAGTACGCCTTAATCTATGCATTTTCGTGACCATCTAAAGATCAACTCATCCGCCATCTTGAAGTTGTCATCTTCAATTTATGAATTTTAACTGAAAATCAATATACTTGGGCCGTTTTACATTTACAGTTGAACAATAAGTAAACTGACTACTGACGAGATTGAAAATGGCACTCGTTCGATGATATCAAGTAAGGGCATATTCCAACCTTTGGTTGATTCATATCGACACGGAGAGACTTTCATATATCCCTTATATAAAATAATTCCCGTGTATGTAGCATATCGAGAAGTTGAAAAAAAAATCATCAGTTAATCGAACGAACTCATCAGATTCAAAAGAAACGACGTTATATTTTTTTATCGCCTCAAATCTCTTTAATTTTCATAAGAGTTGCTGAAAATACCATATATCATAAATGATCTCAATCCGAATGATTGCCATTCCCAATCAGAGTTATCACTGCTGTTCATAAGAAATAAAGAAACTGACTGGCATTCGACAACTTCTACAACGAATACTTTCCATTTAGAAAATTGTATAACCAGACGAAATCCAACAAAAAGTGGGTTATAGATGAAATCGAAATATCAACTAGCGAATTAAAGAATCTTTTTATCTTGAAATCCAGCTACCCAATCTTAACAGAGTAATATAAAACTCAAAAAAATCAGCATCAACTACTTATAAAAAATACAAAGAAATCATACTTTCAATACAAAATAATCAGCTCCCAAGATACTTGTAAAGCTACATGGAAAGTGGTACATGAATTATCTAACCGACAAAAACAACAAAAAAACATAAGTATTTTACAAGATGGTCATATAATTGAAGATCCCACTCAGGTCGCAAATGCTCTAAACAGATTCTTCGTCAATGCACCAATTAAACTAACGGAAAAAATTCCAGGTACTCGTAATCAAGCTCATGAGCCTGCAAAAATTCAAAAAGACACTATATTTTTGAGGCCATTTTCCGAATTCAAGCTCCTCAATCTTCTGAAGGGCAAATTGAAAAATAAAAAACATCTGGTTTTGATGAAATTTCACCATTTTTACAAAAAAAATGCATTGAATATATTATCGAACTCATCACCTTTATAGTTAATCTTCTTCTTTTCAAACAGGTGAACTTCCACAATCACTGAAGATTGGAAAGATCAAACCATTGTATAAAAAATCGCATTGACAAAACATAGAAAATTATAGAACAGTGACAATACACTCAAGTCTGTCTGTCTGTCAATTCTGAACCACATTGAAAAAAAACAAAAATACCATTTTATTGCTCTACCCTTACTAAGAAACATTATACATTCTTGTTTCATCTGGAAAAAGCTTTAGAAACCTAAATCACATAAGTTTGGATCAAAACTAATCAAATATTTGTAGAATAGACATTTTGTGGGAGATTAATTATGAAAACACTAGGTGTAGTCATACCCTGTATATTGATGCACGTGAACTTATTCAATATTCTCAACCCGTAAATAAAATGTAAACCAAATAATATTTGTAATTAAAACTTAATAATACGTTATTTATCCTAATTAAATTCAGTATTGTTTAGGTGGATGTAGAAAAATAAGAAAAACTCAATAAACAAATAGTTGTCAGACATGTGCTCATAAAGTAACGCGTAACATTCTTTATTAGGTAAATTAACAATATTATCAAAAATACTTATTGTCTAGCGGACAGAATATGCTGGAATACATGACTTTATAAATGTTCGAACTGCAGCCCTTGCTGTATTTGACAGTAACCCAAACGGTGTACAAATTCTTGTTGAACCTTGTGTATGGTTTCTAGCGTAATATTGTTTATTTCTGTTCGAATTTTCTCTTGTACATCTGCAATATTTGCTGGTTTCGTATTATAAATAACATTCTTCAGATGGCCCCACAGCAAAATAATCCAAAGGATTTAAATCTGGTGACCTCGCTGGCCATTCAGTGGGTCCACGTCTACCAATCCACCTGTTCGGAAAAATTTCATCTAGGTACCTTCTAACATCTACAGCATAATGTGGAGGTGCACCATCCTGTTGAAACCATAAACTTTCATCAAAACCTCCAGGATTACGTCTGCTGGGAAACAAATTACGTAAAGTAGGTACGAGATACCCCCTTAAAAACTCAAGGTACGTTGCCCCGTTTAAATTACCTTCGAAAAAGTAGGGTCCGATGATTCGATTTCGTACAATTCCAGCCCATACATTTACCTTTTGAGGGTATTGTGTATGATGCTCACGCATCCAGTGGGGGTTTTCTTTTGCCCAGTATCTACAATTCTGACGGTTAACCTCACCATTTAACATGAAAGTGGACTCATCAGAAAAAATTATGTTTTGTATCAAGAGAGGGTCTCGGTGACATTTATCCATCATTTCTTCGCAAAATTGGAGTCTTCTATCGGGATCATCTTCGTTTAATTCTTGCACAAGTTTGATTTTATAAGGATGCCATTTTTCAAGCTTCAGTAGTTTGTGTACCGTTGTTTCGCTAACACCGATATAGCGACTAACTTTACGAACAGAAGTGTGCGCATCTTCTTCAAAACTCAGTAAAACATCTAATGCTGTATCAGCATTTGCAGGGGGACGACCTGATTTGCGTACATTTTCAACATTATTTCTCGAAATTTCGTTTCAATCTTACTGACTGTCGAACGCGTTATAGGTCTTTCTGGATATTTATCATTAAACAAATTGCACACTTCCATCTGAGTTCGCGATCTGTCTCCATACCCAATCATCATAAGTATTTCAATTCTTTGTTTTACACTTAACTCCATTTCTACTTCCAATTAAATCTAAGCAATCATTCGAATATTCACGAATTCCAAAAATATTGTAGTCCTAAACTGTCACTGAACATCAATAAATTACTAAACAAATAATGACATTTCCCAAAAAAGTAGACGACTATGTTTTTTATAAATAGATAAGAAATATTTTTTGTCATATTCTGTCTGCTAGACCACAAGTACCAAACATGTTTGGAAACAGCTCATTTTTATTACTCTAAACATGTAGCAAACTACGGGGTGTTACATTTAAACCAATTGCCGCTAGACAATAAGTATTTTTGATAATATTGTTAATTTACCTAATAAAGAATGTTACGCGTTACTTTATGAGCACACACAAAACTATTGTATTTTTGTTCACCCTGTACCAATTGGAATCAACATGTGATACATTTTTGGAATCAACTCAGCTAGAGTAATCCGAAAATTGAGACAAAATGGGGGTGTTCCATTTAAAAAAAATTACGGTGACGTCATTACTCGAACGTAATTCACCCTGTATATCAGATTATTATTTTAAAATACGGTAAATTAACATAAAAAATCGACGTGTTTCAGGATTATTTCCTAAAATGACCTGTTTACCTTAAAATGAATTTGTTCCATACTTTACGGACACACTGTATATATATATATATATATATATATATATATATAATATATATATATATATATTTATATATATTATATATATATATATATATATATATATATATATATATATTAGTAATTTTCCATTTTAATTATGTTTCCAGACATAATTCTAATATTCTTTAAACATTGGTATTTTTTTACAGTTCTCCACATTTTTCTAGACACCATTCTTTCGCTTGCTCGCCTATTACAATTATATTGCGTTTGCTCTCATCGATTTTTTGGTTGTAGTTCATGAGAGAATATATCCTTCACCTGTTTTTCTTGCTTCATTGATCTGTTTGCTATAATTATTGTATACATTATTTTTCCGATGATTTAGTTCGTTCGTGTTATTGATATTGTCATATCTTGAAATTAAACCAACTCCTGCTTATGCGTTCTCTGTTTACTTCTGACCAGTTAAGCCAATATCCTTCGGGTAGTTGTATATTTTATTTACCCTTCTTCTTTGTTTCTGTTATTCTCAGCTGTTCCATATTTCGTATTGGGATCTCCTTTATCAATTTCTTTTTCGCTCAGGGTCTTAATGTTGAAGGTTCCAAATTTTTTTTTTGTGTAGCTCTTCTGCATTTAGGTTTCTTTTGTTTTTTATACACAAACAGAAAAACAAACAGTACATAAACAGAAAAATACACAATTTTTACCTTGTGTATTTTTCTGATTTTTGGTATACATGTCCATTGTCTCTGTTTCGATGATCCATATTCCCTTGGTCAATCAGTTTTTTGTGTTTGAGTTCGGTTCTTTTTGTCCCATCCTCATCCCAGTGTGTTCGTGGTACCTGGTGTCCTTCGTGTTTCCATTGTTTTCGTTATTACTTTTTGTATTTCCATATCCCTTTCTGTAAGATCTATGATTATATATAATTTTTCGATGTTTTTCTCGACTTTAAATTCATTTTTCATTGGCACTATCTTTTTCTGTGGGCTATGGAGTTTTTCTATAGTTCGTTCAATTGGTATGCTTGGGAACACATTATTTTTCTAGATTCTTTGTTTTCTTGTCATTCGACCGCTTCCTGCAATTCTGGCATATGTTGTTCCATTCCTTCATTCTCTCCTATTATCTTATAATTTTCCCTTTTGATTCCTTCAATTTCTTTTTGTGGGTAGATTGGTTTTTGTTCGACTCCCCTTATTTATCTCCAGATTCACTGAACTAGCTCTGAATTAATTCAAGTAACCTTTCAATAAACTGAAAAGTATCACAATGAATCTGTTTGCATTTTTTTGTCATCAAATTAAAAAAAGGCTTCGTACTAAAATATCATTAGCAGTTTAAGATTCGAACTGTGGAAGCAATACGAAAAATATTCTACCACTTTTAATCGACGGGAAAAAGTTTCACGAACATGCTGAGAAAGTTTGAATACTGGAAAGTTGCATTCTAATGAAAGCTTTGACGTTTTTTACATTCAAGGTTTCGATGGAAATAAGTTCCGAGTTGAATTGTTTTGAAAGCATTAATTTCGTTTGATCACAAGTGGAGAGCTGAAAAGTAATTATTTCCAATTCCAATGGCAAATTATGCAGATGGCCTTGGTTATTTTCGCAGTATCCATGTCGGATGGGTGGAATCGAAATCAATATTGTAAATGGAGTTTGTGATGTATACTAGTGATGACTAGTACAATTGAGAAATCTATCAGTTTCGAATGAATAAACAAGATCATTTTCGAAAATTAATCCTCATTTCTTACTCACTTACTCACAAGCTGCAATCATTGAATGCAAGAGGTCCCAGTTAGGAAATCCTCATAATATGAATATATTCCACATCGTGGGGTAATCAATATAATAACTTCCCTTCCACCCAATGTTTATGAGTATTACAGTGATGAGAACGATGGGATTGGGATAGGTTATCACCTCCACTTTCGATTTGGGATTTTTTTCATTCGTTAGATGTGGATTGAAACGACCTTTCTGTTAGTCACCCTGATGTCATGCATGGAATAGACACGCAAAGTCATTTATTGATTACCTGAATTCCTCTATGGAATTCTCCAGTCTGATCACAACTAATTTCTTAGCAACGGATAAGTAGCGGAACGTATTCCTACAGAATTTTTCCAGATGGGAAATTCCAGTGGAGTGCAAATGAATATTATATCCAAATCAAAAACAATTATTATCTTTTCCATGTTTCCACATTGTATGGCAGTTCACATCAATGAATTACACAGGTCAACGATGAAAAAACTTTTTTAATAATTCCAGCTGATTCCTGCGTTATAATTTGGAAAATATTAATAAAAAAGTCGTATAATCCAACGATTTCTCACATTTCAACATATTAAATGAATATACATTATTTTTAAAATAGATACAATAAAAACGTTTTAACAAAAAATTAAAACGACGAAATACGGAACTGAAAAGTAAAAAATAAAATAAACCATCTTAGTCTCAATAACTAAGCTCCTAAACTAATGGTGGTAACTAATTTTGATTCGGCGCCAAACAAACAAGCAAATGAATTAGATAGCGTAAAATGATGGCATCGAGTTGTGCGGCGTCATTCTGATAATTTTTTTGAAGTAATTAAATGATCTTCGTTGATTGTTCGTTTGGCGCCGACTCAAAATGAGTTACTTATATTTAGGAGCTTAGTTATGGAGACTAAGAAGGTTTATTTTATTTTTTACTTTTCAGTTCCGTATTGCGTCGGTTGGATTTTTTGTTAAGAAGTTTTTATTTTTCAATTTTTTGTGACTGAAATCTACTAATTACTACCTACTTGTTTTTTGATTACTTCCAAAGTACTTACTTACCCACCTTACTTCAACTATTACCAGTCAAATAATATGATTATCTACTTATACTATTTGTTGTAATATAAGTTATTTTTGTTGTTCTGGTCAGCTTATTTCATTACTTTGTATATCATTCCATCCTCTCATAGAATATAATGATTGTGACGGATGTAGGAGAACAAAAATAATGACAATAGCGATCTGTCATTGTCAACTACATATGTACGTGCCAATGTTCACAAGCGGCGTAAAATGATGGCATCGAGTTGCGCGGTGACATTCTGATAATTTTTTTGAAGTAATTTAATTATCTTCGTTGATTGTTCGTTTGGCGCCGACTCAAAATTAGTTACTTACATTAGTTTAAGAGCTTAGTTATTGAGACTGAGAAGGTTTATTTTATTTTTTACTTTTCAGTTCCGTATTTCGTCGGTTTAATTTTTTGTTAAAAAGTTTATATTCTTCAAATTTTTGTGGCTGAAATCTACTAATTACTACCTACTTGTTTTTTGATTACTTCCAAAATACTTACTTACCCACCTTACTCCAACTATTACCAGTTAAATAATATGATTATCTACTTTTACTATTTGTTATAATATAAACTATTTTTGTTGTTCTGGTTAGCTTATTCTATTACTTTGTATATAATTCCATCCTCGCATATAATAAAATGATTGTGACGGATGTGAGAGAACAAAAATGATGACAATAGCGATCTGTCATTGTCAACTACATATGTACGTGCCAATGTTCACAAGTGAAAAATCCAGTATCCTTCATTTTTCTACTCGTAAGGGTGGATAATCCCATCCGAAATCCAAATATGATCAACTTTGAGGTGAACCCTATCTGATAAAAGGAGGATCATCCAAATTGAAGTACCCAGTACAAAGTTATGCCTGATAGAATCGGTTAACATACCAAAATTCAGAGGATAAGTGATCAATATCCTTCATTTTGCCACCCTTAGGGGTGGATTTCATCTTTTGAATCCAAATGGAACCAACTTCGGAGTACACCCTCCACTGAAGAGAATTATCGGAATCGAACGTCTCAGTAAAAAGTTATGCGTGGTCAAACAAACAAAAAATATACGCGTCGACTAAAGAACTTCCTCCTTCTTGGTTTCGTCGGTTAAAGAAATATTCTTAAATTATGTGAATATTATTGAGTTGGCAATATATCTTAGTGTTATAAGGTTAGCAAAAAAAAACAAATGTTATAATGTTATGAGGTCGGTAGTTCTGGTAAACTACACAGCGGTTTGTTTCCTTCTAGTTTATATAACCTCGAATTGCAGTGCTTAACCCCTGTACTTTTCATTCACTTTTCAATATGGCTAATCGTGTTTGTAAAAACTCTCCTAATGCTTTTCGTTATATATGTGGTGACTTTGTAATTGAAAAACATCAAAGGAATTTTCTACATATATTTTTTTCGTCGGCGTTTGTTATTATTGTTACGAAACTGGGTCCGTCTTTTTACTAAAACAATACCCGAATAACTACTGTTCGTTCATTTCACTTTGTAAATACAACAGAATGATGCACTCGGACACTCGTTTATATAATCAAAACATAATTCAAGATTCCATGAGAATGTCAATTCCGGAATCATCTGGCTTCTTGGAAATATTTCGATGATTCTATGACGTCATCGGAAAGTCACAACGGCCGTGTCGTCTAGCTTCCCGATAAAAAATAAAATCAAACGAGCTCTCATTTCGTCACTTCCATGCTGTTTCGTGGACTTTCAGACATGATTCCATTTCTCATAAATTCATTGCGCCATCAAAGGTACTGCCTTTCGTAAAGGCGTCCCAGGAAAGACATGTGGAAGGGGGCCTGTGACAAATAGATCCATCATTACCACTAACACCCCCGTGACGAAGAAAGTGGCGAAGAAGCGGAATCAGGATGTGCTAAGAGCGAAGAAGAAGAGTTTAACAGATGAAAGAAGAGGAAGATACCGTGCCTTATGATCACTCTTCACCACGAGACGAAGATCAAGATCAAGCACTTTGGCTCTTATTCAAAACGACTATGTGATTTGTAGAGTTCACGGAAAAACGGAAAATTCAACGAGAAACTTTGTTGTCAGAATTACTGAAAAAGTTTATCATGGATACGAAGTTCAGTTGTTGAAGCGGCATATAACGTCAAACAGATTTACGGTGTATGATGAGACGCCAGCATTCATGAAAAAGGATGAAGTGGTTATGAAATTGCCGTCCCCTAACGACGATACTCGACCAAGATATTTGAATATGATTTATTTTATTATTGATTTGGCCGAGTTAAGCACTGTTTGGTGTTGTTAATTTTTACAAGCTTTTATTTAGTTTCACTTGTTAGTTAGTTTGAGTCAAATCTTGCAAGTGAATTTTGACCGACTTCTAATCTTCCGATTTATTTGAAATGTAGCAGGTGTTCATAATTCCGATGACAATGCATTGTGGAATTTTTGTTAGAGAAAAAATTCATAAATTCAAAATGGCGGCTCCAAGATGGCGGACGAGTTTTGTGATTATGGTCCGATTTGATTCAAAATTGGTTGGGGGGTTTTCGAAAGAATTTTTCAAATTTTGGACGAGTTTGTATTATGGTCGATTTGATTCAAAATTGGTTTGCGGGGGTTTTCGTGGTTGGAAATTATGAATTTTTTGTCAAAATTCATGAATTCAAGATGGCGGACGAGTTTTTGATCATGTTCCGATTCGATTCAAAATTGGTTTGTGGGGGTTTTCGAGGTCGGAAATTATGGAATTTTCGTCAAAATTCTTGAATTTAAGATGGAGGATGAGTTTTTTTATTATAGTCATATTCAATTCAAAATTAGAATGTGGGGGTTTTCAGGTTCGGAGATTATGAATTTTTTGTCAAAATCTATAAATTCAAGATGGCGGACGAGTTTTGTGATTATGATCAGATTCTATTGAGTTTTTGGGGTCAGAGATCATGATTCCTTTCAGCTCAAACTTAGAAATGAACCAACTGAAAGCAAAAAAATAAAATAACTAATAAAAAAACTTTTTAAAGACAAGTTTTCAACTAAGCCATGTACTTATAGAATAAGTTTGAGTTGAATTATTTGGATTCAAAAAGCTTGTCGCGTCAATTGTGATAAAATCAATACTCTGACAAGTTGTTACTTACCAACCAATAATTGTCCAATTAAATTAATTGGTACCTACTTTTATGAATACTTTGTTAAAATTAAATACTTTGACAAGTTCTTACTTACCAATCAATCACTGCTCAATCACCTGACCATAACACCAAAACATATAAAAAAAAATATTATTGTTGTTTATAAATAATATTCAGACAATTTTCATAAAATAATTTTTTTCTTGCTCATACTCAAAAGAATAGATTCAAATTCTGCGCTATATCATAGCTACATAATATGTACCCCTGCTCTCCCACACATTATCTTCTTATGTAGATTTATTCAATTTTTAACTGACGACAAAAAAGGACTATATTTTTTTATGTATGACCACATAAAACTTTCCACAGAGTAGTTCGATTTTGATAAATATTTTTTCATTGGATAGGGTATACCTCGAAGTTGGTCCCATTCGAATTTGAATCATCCTCAAAGAAAGAAAAATAGGGGATATTTATCGTTAACTGATTCTATCACTCATAACTTTGTACTGGATTATCCGATTTAGGTGATTCTTTTTTATTGGATAGGGTAAACTTCAGAGTTGTACATATTTAGGAAAATAGGGGATGATTGATTTTTCATCTCTGATCCGATTCTGTTGGAACTTGTCACACATATGTAGTTCTGATGACTCTACAACATAATAGATTCTTCATAAATGAAAAATGTATTATTCCTCAGACAGCTGACTACAAAAACATATCAATAGGTGTATGCTGGTCGCATATCCATCAAAAAACGACTACTTCCCTGGTCAATGCTTCGACGGACGTTGAATAACATCCACTTTACTCAGGCCGACCTGTGGTTAATATTGATCCATTTCGCAACAAACATTTGCAAAGTATCTTGTAGGACTTTGCAAGTTAATCTATCGGATGTTATTCAACGTCCATCGAGGCATTAGCCAGGGAGATAGTTGTTTTTTTATGGATATGAGGTAAACATTAACCTCTTATATAGGTTTTAATAGTCAGCTGTTTTGAGGAATAGGACATTTTTCATTTTTAATGAAGTGGCTGTCTTTCAAGAATGTTACAGATTTCTGTCTCTTATTGCAAATGATGGATACTGTAGCAAAACGTTTATACACTATTATTCAAGGAAAATATAATACGTTAATAATTCGACAAATATCTTGAATTTCTCACAAATATATCACGAGTTCTGGTCACGAAGGCTAAAAATTCTATGGTTTCTCGAAACTACAATGATTTAATTCTTGAGGTAACTCACGGCCCATTGAAAGCGACCAGCACTAATGTGATTGGGTAACATGAAATTTTCTAGACAAGAATAAATATCGAATTAAACGGTTTTCTTCACATAAAGGATTCAATATAAAATTGAACCAGAAAATGGTAGATCTCAGGTGAAAAACAACTACTTTCCTGGCGAATACCACGCAGAACGTTGAATGATATTCACCTGAAAATCCATGCATACTTTCATATAATATCAATGGACATTGAATGCAAATGTTTCTTTCTGATAAGCTCGATTATGTTTAATTTATGTCGTGTTCACCTAACAATCCGCATACCGGTTTCAGGCTTCTTGGCCCTCATCAGTACGGAGTAGTCAACCAGCCAAAGGTCCAAAGAACTCATTGCTGAAGTGAGACACAACGTAAACAAACCATCATCGAGCTTGTAACACCTATAGGTACGCCGGAAAAGATAAACTTTAACTGGCGGTACCTAGTGACAGAAAGAAACACTCCGAAAATCTCCCACCTCGATAGGTTTCTAAATAAAAGATTCCTTCTCAGTAGGAGTGGCAAGCCCGTCTAGCATATAGTGAAAGATAAGTGCCATGTGAAAATCTCTACAATTAATAAATTTTCTTCACATAAAGGATTCAATATAAAATTAAACCAGAAAATGGTAGATCTCAGGTGAAAAACAACTACTTTCCTGGCAAATACCACGCAGAACGTTGAATGATATTCACCTGAAAATCCATGCATACTTCCATATAATATCAATGGACATTGAATGCAAATGTTTCTTTCTGATAAGCTCGATTATGTTTAATTTATGTCGTTTCACCTAACAATCCGCATGCCGGTTTCAGGCTTCTTGGCCCTCATCAGTACGGAGTAGTCAACCAGCCAAAAGTCCAAAGAACTCTGGCTGAAGTGAGACACAACGTAAACAAACCATCATCGAGCTTGTAACACCTATAGGTACGCCGGAAAAGATAAACTTTAACTGGCGGTACCTAGTGACAGAAAGAAACACTCCGAAAATCTCCCACCTCGATAGGTTTCTAAATAAAAGATTCCTTCTCAGTAGGAGTGGCAAGCCCGTCTAGCATATAGTGAAAGATAATGGTAGATCTCAGGTGAAAAACAACTACTTTCCTGGCAAATACCACGCAGAACGTTGAATGATATTCACCTGAAAATCCATGCATACTTCCATATAATATCAATGGACATTGAATGCAAATGTTTCTTTCTGATAAGCTCGATTATGTTTAATTTATGTCAAGAGGGCCAAGAAGCCTGAAACCGGTATGCGGATTGTTAGGTGAACACGACATAAATTAAACAAAACCGTTTAATTCGATTTTTCTATTCATTCCACTTTTTGGGAATATCATTCAACGTTCTGCGTGGATTTGCCAGAAAGTAGTTTTTTCACCTGAGATCTACCATTTTCTGGTTCAATTTTATATTGAATCCTTTATGTGAAGAAAACCGTTTAATTCGATTTTTCTATTCATTCCACTTCACATGGCACTTATCTTTCAAGAATAAATATGTTATTTATTCTTGAAATATAAATGTTTACGGAAGATCTTCTTCGTCGACAATAATAAAAATGGGAATGATATAAAGTTAGTCCAATAATTAAGAACTGTGCTATTGAATCGGTTTCACTGGGTTCCCGACAATCATTTAGCCAAATGGGCCACTAAAAATTATGATGTTCACCCAGATGAATGAGAATAATAATAATAAAGCTATAGCTTTATTCAAATGAAAAAGAATACATTAACATGAATGAAGCAGCAGAAGCCGATAAATATGAGAACACTTGTTTCAGCATTGGAAGTATGCGATTAAATATTGATTATTTGAATATATAAATGACTTACTACTCTTATAAAAAGGTGAATGTGGTAATATTAAATTAGACCATACAGTGTATCATGAATGATGAGTGAATATACTCGGTAAGTAAAATACTTCCGTTCTCAAAATAATCAAATACTAAATGAAATTGTTTTGATGTTAGCAGAAAATTTTCCATTGGTTATAGTTATAAAAAAAATTCTAGGGTGAGAGTGTGCCTGGATGCACGATTTTTAAATACAAGAATGGAAAGAGAACAGTGCCAAATGAGCTCTTGTTTCAATTTTTACCTAGTCAATGTTTCGATTTGACAGCTTCATATTGATAAATTCCGATTCGTCGAAAGCATCGAAAATATACCGAGTTTTTCTTCGAAGGTGAAACCTATGTTTTCACTTAATGAAACTTAATGAATTGTCTTTCTACACACGATGATATTCTATTAAGAAATCTTCAGAACAGTTATAGGTGAAAAATGTATATTCTCTTTGTGACTGTGAATTTGGCGAAGCTCTGTGTGCTGAAGTCTATGTAGGCGTGTACTGGGACACTTTTGGGGGCCGGGAAACTGTTCCCCGAGGGTCCATGCGATATTTTACGAACATGGAAATTTGTATTTAATGTGCTGTGTTAGTGTGTTTAGGATCCGATTCTATTTGTAATTGGTATGTCGCAGTTCCGTAGTGTAGTAAAACTTGATTGAGATATAAAATATATACACATATATACATACACATACAATTTTCACACATACAGGAATAATTGGATTATCAATACTATAACTATACAACTTGAAGGATGAGGAAACAATAGAAATACAGAAGAAAAAAGTATCCCCTATATATAGAAAAATGTATAAATTAGTATCTCCAGTACCAGTCTTATATTCAGAAATAATACGATGGCTCAGGTACTATAACTTCGTTAAACCGACATAGAAAGAAATATTCAATCAATATTCGTAGCGTAAGCTGTTTCATTTTATGATCGAACAAAAAGGACCATTTTTAGTAAATCACAGAAGTGAAGATAACCGTTTTAATTCTGAAATACAATGCACGTTCGTGAAGGGGCTTTCGAGGTTCTTGGAGGAAGATTGCCAGTTCCTTTTAGAATTTGATTCCGGTAAGATGTGACTGTTATATTGTTCTTCGACTCGTATTAGAATCTTGACTGAGTTTTTATCAAATAACTTTGGTATAATTGAGAACCTTTTGAAGTTTTTGTCAATTTTGAACATCGTTAAATCAAGTCTACTAGAATCCCAAATCATAGAGTATTCTCATTCAGAATAAGAGCTTAAATAAAGATTCATCATTTATGTAGAAAAAGCTCAACTTTTTGCTTTATTTCCTATTGTCATTGAACACAGGAAATTCAGAATACATGTTGATCAGGAAATATTATTTTGAGAATAAAAAAGTTACATGATTACTATCGTTTCGGACGTCCATCGTCTTAATGTATTTAAAAGGTTTTCACGACGTTTCGAATGCTTGTATCTGCAATCGTCTTCAGGTGAATATTCAGTATTCACCTGAAGACGATTGCAGATACAAACATTCGAAACGTCGTGAAAACCTTTCAAATACATTAAAACGATGGACGTCCGAAACGATAGTAATCAAGTTACCACATCGTCTACAACCTTCAAACAAAAAAGTTACAGTTCTCAACAGAGTTAATAAGTCTATTAGTAATTGCATTTCCGAACCCCCGCGAGTTGAATAAGATGTTTCCTTTAGTTCAATTCAATTTGAACCTACCGCCACTGCCTTTGTGTGTAATGAGAAAAGTGACAAGGAGTGACTGTACCAGATATCAAATTCAGAAGCTGGGAATCTGATTGCATATCTGAAGATGCTGAAAAATATTCTCCTAGAATCCAGTGCTTGAACCTGATATTGTGCCAGCTAGGCACGACTTTGAAGACAGATCGAATATATTTGTGTATTTTGAACTGTCCTGAGCGCGGAAAACAAAAGGTTGTCACAAATTTAGACTTGTACATTACTTTTTATGTAAATTTATTCTATTTCTCATACAGAACTATCATTAGTCGGGGGGGAGCCTACCCTGGAATTCAGCGGGGGTTTTGTCTTGAATTTATTGACCACACTCATAAATTCGTCTCATTTCATTCATGTATATTTAGATTGCCCTGGCTTCAACTATATATGATTTATGATTAGGGGAGAGTTCCTTTGAATTGGACAGCCCATGAACCGGACGCTACAGTTTTCTACTACACCCGATAGTAATTTAGCATCCTTGACGTAAATCCCATTTTCGCAACATCGAGCGACATCTCTTGGAAAATGGCTGAATCTGTGGCTCGTGTCGTGTTGACGAGGCATGCATTGAAAAATCCGTTGCCGGTAAAGTGAATATTTACGTAAATTTGCGAAGTGAATAGCTACGCTTCTAGTGACGATTATTTGCCGATTTTTTTTATACAAACATCAAGTGATTATCCCTTATCAGACAGGTATGTTAAATCATTGATATAACGATTTGTAGGAATAATATTTTGAGGTTATTTTAAAAACCACATATCCCATGAATCGGACATTCCGACGCCCAGGAAATGGACGTCCAGTTCATGGGCTGCAATGTGTCCGATTCAAGGGAGATGTGAAAGTATGTTATGTAATTCAATATTTAACATGGAAAATACTGTATGTTTTCTCTGTTTTGGTACTACTAAATGATTTTAACTATTCTCCTAAAACTTTATGACAGTATTTTCACGTTAGACTGAATTTTTAAATAGACAATGCACATCTGCTCGCGTATATTTATCATCATTTTTATAGAAGCTTATCTATTAATTTTTTTTGAAGGTTGCTGCTATGATGACTAAGCGAGTTAGAAAGTCTGATGAAGAGATTCAAGATGCAGTGCAGGCTGTAATAAGTAATAAATCAAAATCTTCCCATAAGAAGTGTTGCCAAGAACACAGGCATATCGAAATCTTTATTGGCCAATTTGGTAAAAAAACATAAGAATTCTCCAGATGGCAATTTCAGATACATAAGGAATATTGGAAATAGGAAAACATTCACGGAAGATCATGAAAAGTTACTAGTTTCTTACATTCGAACAACCTCCAAAATGTGTCATGGTTTGACAACAACGCAGACCAGAAATTTGGCTTACCAATTTGCTGTTGCCAATAAAGTATACACACCAGCAGAATGGAATAAAAATAATAAAACAGGCATTCATTGGCTTCATGGATTCATGAGTCGCCACAAAGAACTCCCACTGCGTCAACCCGAAAGCACATCATTGAGCAGAACTTCCAGTTTCAATAAAACAAATACCACAACTTCCTTTTCAAATTTAGAAAAATTGTACCAGAAACACAATTTTGCACCAAACATGATATGGAATCTTGACGAAACAGGGTGCATGACAGTCACGAAACCGCCCAAGGTAATAGCTGTACGAGGGACGAAACAAGTAGGGCAAATCGCTTCGGCAGAAAGAGGAACTCTGACAACCGTTTTTTTTTTCATTGGCGCTTCAGGAGGGACGATTCCGCCTGTATTCATATTCCCACGAGTTTACTTCAAAGATAACATGCTCAAGGGAGCTCCGGTTGGTGCCAAAGGTATGGCAAATCCATCTGGTTGGATGACCGAGGAAATTTTTGTTGAATCTTTGAAACATTTCTTGAACCACGTTCAACCAACCGCTGATAAGAAAGCATTAATTATTATGGACAATCATGCAACTCATGTGAATCTGCAAGTTGTGGATGTTGCAAGAAAAAACCACATAATAATTTTAACGTTGCCTCCGCATTGCAGCCACCGAATGCAACCTCTTGATGTGCCCGTTTATGGTCCGTTCAAGTCAAGGTAATACCATTAGAAATAAATTTTATTATTATTATTATATTAATAATGTTTTTTTTTTCATTTTTAGATATAAACAAGCTGTGAATAATTGGTTAACATGCAATCTAGGGAAAACCGTAACAATATACGAAGTTGCTGAGTTCGTGAATCCAGCTTTTAGTGAGTCATTTACAATCAGCAATATCTGTAAGAGTTTTGAAAAAACTGGAATATATCCATCTAATTTGAACATCTTCACTGACGACGATTTTCTCCCTTCAAGTATAACTGAGAGACCTGATCCCACATCTATAATAAATCAGGAAACCCTAACCATCTCACAATCGAAAGGCAACCTACCAGAGAACGACAATATTTTAGATCAGCCATCTACTTCCGCTGATCCAAATCGTCCTTCTACAAGCGGCATCGGCACTGTGAAGAGAAATGTTTCGAAGGATGGAAGAGAAGAGTTAGGAATAGTGTCTCCAGAAATGTTAAGACCATATCCTACAGCACCTTTAAAGTGGAACTCGTGGCCGGAAGAAAGGAAAATGTTCTATTATTACAGACACACATGAGAAAGATGAGCTAATGGAAGCGGAAGAAGGAAGAAATAATAAAAGTAAGAAGAAAGGTGCCTAGGCTAAAATAGTTACGACAGCTAAAAAGAAACATTGCTCTAGTGACTCTGATACAGACGGAAACATCTCCCTCCATGATGAATCTCCACCTCCACGGTATCTTAAAGAATATTCGAGTCGAATAGAACAATAACTTGATTCTTCAAATGTCGAAGAGAAGAAAGATTCTGAGGAAGATAATTCTACATGCGTAGCTTGTAGTGGTGAATATCGACTAAGTAAAGAGGAATTCATTCAGTGCCGTTTGTGTAACCAGTGGGCCCACAAATATTGTGGTATAATTGGAAATTTTGTACCATTGTCCACTTCATGGGAATGACTGTCCATGACAAGGGCAACATCCCATGAAATGGACATTTTATATAATAAACTTAGACTTATTTTTTCGAGTGACTAGCTTTTCTTTTTCCAGCTTTTTCTGAAGAAGTGAATCCACAAACCTTATGCTCATATTATGACGGTACAATTTGAACCATTTTCCTTTGGAATAATATTTCACACCAAAAATAATTAAATTGTCCGTTTCAAGGGAACTCTCCCCTACTAGAGATATTGACGACCCTGTGCATATCCAAATCCTTTCCACTACTTGATTTCAACAGACCATTCCTAGTCTGAGCACATTCCACCTAAACATCATTCTGTCCTGTGAGTTGAGCACCATGTGGTTGTTCCAGAGAAAACATTGGCAGATGTTGTCTCAGCTCATGAATTATTCCAACTGAACGATAAACTCGTTTGAATAATCTATTCATTAGATGTCGGATGACTCCATTAACCTGGATATCTACTGATATGAATTAGGCATTAAGTGTGGGATGGTTTCAGCTATCGATATAACTATCGTATAAACCACATAGGGGTGTAGAATAGGGAGTGATTATCGAATATTTCATGCGGGGTGATTAATGTAAAAAGTTCTAGTGATCTGAATAAGGAATTCATGAGTCGATAATTATATAATACTGGCATGATATCGGATCGAAAAATTCGTACGATGAATAATTGAGTAGGATCTCAAGGTGTATGGAATGAAGATTTTTCGAAGAGATTATTAGGAGAAATAAATTTTTCGTGAATTAATGTAATATTTTTCCAGTAAGATATTCAAAACAAAATTCAAAATGATCAACCGAAATTGTCGTTATTAAAGTTTGCCCCTTGAAATTGGTGTATTTTCTGAAAATTTATCCTCTACTCCTAGAAATGTATCCATATTCCAATTAATATTTTTTATCGTATCATTGAAGATCAAGACATTTTTATATGAAATCTGTATCAATAATTATCAACATCATAAACGTACCAAAACCTACATAAAACCTCAGTTACTCATAATACATGAGTTACCATAATTTAATACGTTAGTTACGAAAGCATAATACGTTAGATATCAAATAATATTAGAACTAATTTTCATGAACATGTAAAACAATATTTTGACAGTTTTCAAATTTAATGGGTACACCTTTGCCTTTAGCGCCCACGATCATCAGAGAGTTACAAAACTGCCGATATTCTTTTTCATAATGGATTTTAGATTTGTCCGGAAGCAAGTTCAACCTCATAGTCTTGGCGTCGTCAGGAATATCAAAATCTTGCATGATTTTAATGATGACTTTTTGAAATGACATAAAACCTTGTTGCTTTTATTTTCGCATCGCCGTGTCAATGATACGATAGAGCTTTGAATGTAACTCGATTATTAGCGATTTAACACCGTCTCGGACATTGCGGGTGACTCGGCTGTCGCCTCGTCACCTAGCAATATCCTCAACTATTATAAATCGCATAATAATCTCGTTATATTAATAGCTATTATCATTCCAGTGACACCAATTAAATCATCTCATGATCTATTCAATTTGGATTGGGCTTCCAAACATTGGACGCTATGAGTTCAGTTAATCCTTTTTGTGGCACGTATACCTGTAAGGGGTGACATAAATTGGACGCTAGTATTTCATACCTACATAAATTCGTCGCTGTTACTGTTACCTGAGAATCAAATATTATCAAGTCACCTACGTATTGAATTATTAGTATATTAAAGTATAAGTGGATAAAAAGGGCTTTAAAACACGCGCGATTTTTCGAGCACGACGGCGCAGCCGGAGTGCTCGAAATAGAGCAAGTGTTTTTAAGACCAGTTATCCACGAATACTTTATGTTATTTTTTTTTATTGGTGCACTTTGAAATCATATATACTGGTATTATTACTACAAATAATAGAAATAAGAACTAATAATGCAAGAAGGTTGAATTCGTGATGTGACATCAGTATACCTTTCGTTGTCATGGAAATGAGAAAAACATTCATTTGCAATTTGTTACCAAAGATCAATATTTGTTGTCACCAGAGCTCAAAAATGAATTATTCGAATATCGATTTTTTGAATAGTGAGGCTGAATCGCGGTTAATACCGCAAAAATCCAGTGATATATATAAAAAAGAATATGAAAAGTTCATCAAATGGATGGAGGAGCACATATAAATGAACGAATTGTGAGTAATATTTTGACGTTACAAGGTACTCCTGTCAGATCAATAATCAAAAATTTGTCATTTAGACTTCACGTTTCTCGATTTGTTGATGTTGTCATGGTTACCTTTGAAAAACGCGCGTTTTTTAAAGTTCGATTTAAACACGCTGAGGCGTGCTTTAAATGGGTAAAAAGGGGCACCAATAAAAAAAAAATATTTCTGTTTCATTTCATTTTTCATTTACTTATTTCCAAGTCCACGTATTCACATACATTCGACAACAGGGGGCTCAGGTCAAAGACGAAAGGACTTCCTTATCTCATCTTTGCACTCTGACTCTGACATCATTTGTGTAATTGATGTTTCATTCGATTTGATTCGATTCTGCTTTATTGTCCAAAGATTAAATCTCATTGACAAAACTTAATTCATTACAGTGTACCTATACTAATAATATAAGACAATAATCTACCAATTATTAAAAACATATAAATATGATTTCTAAAATATCACTCCCCTATGTAGCTATAATATTCCTCAGAATGGTTAATGATCCTTGATGTAAATATATATAGTTATTGATTTACATTCACACACTAAGTTTATACATATAATGATTAATAAAGTATTATTCTGTAGAATTATTTAACTGCGATGTTTTCAATGTATTCAGGCCTGAGAGAGACTATCAGTTAACTGGTAAATCCAATGGAGAGGGGTACTAATCGCCGTCAAGAAGAAAGGACAAGGCTTAGATATAAAGGGGGTTTATAGGCACCGATAGCATTTGCTGGAATTTTAATATGTTACATCTAAGGTATATTAGATCAATTCAACGCGACCACGATAGCAATTGCATCAGTTGATACTGGGTGTAATCGAAACTTTATTTCTTATCATGTAATAAGTGATTTTAATATGATAACTTGTAATGCGATTAACAAAAGATCATAATTCGAAATTGATATCTATGAAGGAATGCCTTCGTGCCACCATATTGAAAATTCCAATCCACCCCCATTTAGAAGTAGTTTGTAGTGAATTCTCCAATAACTCTGCGGAACTTGCCAGCTAAGATTCCACTGGATACCTCCAGCCAGCAAAGTTCTACGAAAAATCTCAAGTATAAACTACCCCCCATGAGGGGACTGATTTGTTTTTTTTTATAGTGGCACAAATAATATGTTTTATGGTAATCATTTCCTACCGTTTCAATTCACCGGAAATCCTCGGTCAACAAAGTATCTTGAGAAATCTACCCTTATAAGGACTGATTTGATTTTTTTATGGTGACAAAAAAAATGTTATGGTGCAATCTACATTTCAGCGTTTCAATGGAATATCTTTGCTGGAAATCCTTGGACAGCACAGTTATTAGAAAAATCACAAGTAGAAACTAGCCCTAAATGAGAGTGGATAGGCATTTTCAATATGATGAAATCGCTTATTACATGACAAGAAATAGAAAGCTTCTATTTCACCCAGTATTAACTCATGCAATTGGTATCGTGGTCGCGTAGAATCAATCTAATATACCTACCTTAGGTGTAACATCCAAAAATTTCAGCAAATTCTATCGATGCCTAGAAACACCCCCAAATCTGAAACCCCCTTATCTCATTTTCGATGGAGGAATGCTCGTGTCCTGGAATTTGCGAGTATCTTTTAGTCTCTGTAGACTTGGATGAATTTGTCCTCAGAATCTGTTGCGGTTATTTGTGGAAAACTTGAGATCCCATCTCGAGAATTTGTGCAATAGCATCCTGGGGATCACTTCAGAAACTGGCTGATTATAATGTAACAAATTTGTGTTGGAAATTTGATAATGGTGAGAGCTGTTATAGTGCTGAGGGGATATAAGATCTGCGAGGTGAGATTCTTGTTGACTCCTTCGACTTGCTAAAACAGGAATGACAGATGACTTGTTCTCTTATTCAGTTCATTGAAGTGTGTCAATGTGACCAGAAGTACTATACTTTTTTTTTCCAGAAGACTCCAACCATCCTTCTTTGAAAGTAAACTCTTAATTCAAGCATAAAACTCGTTCCAGCTACCCAAACTTTCGAACCGCCAATTACCAAAATATTAACTTGGAATTCAATTGGGAGCATCTGTTCTCCACAATCAATGTCAACGAGTGTGTTGACATATTTTATCGTGAAATAATAGTTATTTATTATACAAGGGAATAAGTATTAGATTTTAGCTCGAGGTTGTGTTGTCTCCCAACGCAAAACAGAGGGAGACAAAAAACCGGGAGCCAACTAAAATCTAATATTTTTCATGTGTATATTGCACTTTTTTTCTGTGATGAAAAAAAACGACGGTTCAATATTGAAAAAACATATTATTACAATATAATAAAGTCAGAAAATTGTCGATGTGAAATTTGAATTTTTAAATTGGAAGCTGTTGTACTTATAGCGACAATTAGACCTATGTTGCTAAGGAAACCTTTATAGTTATCAAGTATATGTCAATTAAATTCTGTGATTTGATTTAAAAATTGCGAATTCAGTGGGTGTTTAGTAGTCTGATTCCAAGTTTCCTCAGACTCCACCGGAGTTAGTAGATGTAGCGAAAGTAGCGATACAAAAATTATTGCCAGCTAAATCGCGGAAAATTTACGAAACCACGTATTCAAAATTTATGGAATGGAAGATGAAAAAGACATGTAGTTCTTTTCCGGAGACAGTGTTATTGGCTTATTTTTCGGAACTGTCACAACAAGAAAAGCCATCAACAGTGTTGTCAAATTATTCAATGATTAAAAGTATGTTACAATCCAATAATGATGTAGACATTTCGAAATATTTCAAACTAATTACATTTCTGAAACAGGAAATTTGTAGTTACTGAAGAATATATTGAATTTTACCTCCGTCCAGCAGCAGCAAAGGATCGCCGCCTGTTTTATGCATATCGCAATGGAAAATGTATCAATCAGGTTGCGGGTAAAAATTAGTTTCATAAGGTACCTGAAACAGTAGGTAATTTTCTTCAACTTGATAATGCTAACCCATCATTCATTTCGAAGATCGTCTACTACACTTTAAGTCGAATCTGGGGGATACTTGGTGACACTAAAGGAGCATGGTGGTTGGAAGATATCAACGGTCGATGAAGAGTATGTTGATACACACACAGAACAGAAATAGCTAATAAAGTGTTTAGAACGTGTGGCAGTGCTGAAATAACACTCGAATTGTGACCAGGTACATCAACGGCAGTTGTGTCCATGGCAGAAAAAAATATAATTTCAGTACAAGGAAATTCGACTGTTGTACCGAATAGTTCAAGGAACAGGTCATTCATGCAATGCACATTTAATAATTTTCTTTTATATAATGAAATATTCTTAAATAAATATTACCTTTATTATGTGTGTATATATATATATATATATATATATATATATATATATATATATATATTGTTATGTTATGTTATGCCAGTTGTAAATTTTAAAAGACTAAAAATCCACAAAAAGAATAATTATTAGATGGTTAATGGTTTCAAGAGTTTGTTTGTGAATAACTTTTGAAATTCTATGTATATTGTGAGCCTAGGTAGAATATGGATAGATAAAAATGTCAAAATACTATAAAACAATCAATTTCATACACTGTCAAAATTATTATAACTCATAATTGCTCAAAAGACAATAAAAAGTCAAAATTTACAAAATTTTCAGGAATAACCAGTAATAAACACATTTATAAATTTGAAACATACAGTATATGAAACTGTAGCTAACAAAAAGTAGCCAATGATAGAACAGCAAATGTCTTTATAAAAATAGCCAATCAGGGAATAGATGGTCAGGTGTAAAATTGGAAATTGTGGGAGAGTAGCAATGAGATGGTATCAGAAGCAATTATTATTGAAATTTGTAAATAATGATAAGAGTGGAAAAATAATTGTATATATAAATTATGCAATATAAATATAAACAGTGAAAAGTGACAATTTAGTGCACCAATTCAAAAATTCAAATGAAAAAACAAGGAGAAAAAGATGTATCTAGGCGATAGAAAACAAAGCTTCGGGGGAGATCAAAAATAAATTTCCAAGCGGATGCCACGCAAAAATTTTACTAAAAGAAAATTGGAATAATCCCATCATTTGGTAAACAAAACCAATATTACCTTAATGATAACATATCCACGGATCCAAATGCTGATTTCCGCATCTAAATAGTTCCTGATTCATGGTATTGCAGTCCTGACAGCGAGTGGAGAGAGGAGACATCCTGATTCATGGTATAATTAGAACACCAACAGTTCCAACCAGGTATAAAACTTTAATAGTGCTCTTCCGGTCCTGAACTATTTCACAAATAACATATTTCACATTCGAAGAACTTTATGTCACACTATTTTGAACAATAACAGAAAACGTCACTCTCACGGAAAAAGTGAGGTTCTGTTTATCTATCCATGATCTGATTTATTATTATTATCCGTGAATATTTGTTTGATTCACCCTAGTATAAGTTATTTCTCGTAGGCCAGGTATTATTAAGTCTTCCTGAATAAAGGAGATAATTGCTTTTTGATATTTTGTTGTTTGTTTTCTCACAATGATCAATAACATACCAAAGACCATTCAATAAACTGAAGTTAGCTAGCAGTGTCTCTATTGCCTTGAACCAGCCACCTTGAGATAAGGGCGTACCAACTGTGGCTTAGCCGTGGTGAGGAAAATAATAATTTTTGGTAGCGTGACGAGAGAACAGTGACGTTCGCTGGCAATTATTATTACAGCATACAATACAGGGGCAAATATATATATATATATATATATATATATATATATATATATCCGGCAGAAAAGTAGTCACTTTTTTCCCGGGGAAAAAAGTTATTTCATAAAGAGTGATATTTTGTTACCTGTCAACAGAGAAAAAATGTCAAACTTTTTTCCCGTCACAGAAAAAAATATTTTATCTCAAGGAACATCGGAAAAAATATAGAAATAACAAATACCCAGTTTGGTACTCACCTGATACAATCCGATCAATAAGAATTTAAAAAAATATCCATAGTAAATGGAAAAGATTCAGAAATCCCGATGACTAGAACACATTTTCTACAATCAGAAACAGTATTAAATGTGAATGAGAGCGGATTATAAGCATCAACGTTGGTACATAGTGCACAGCTTTCCGCTCAACGGATTAAACCGAGGCAGATGCAAACATCTAGGTGAACCACCGCGATTCTAGCTGGTGGTGGCTATAAAGCACCGCTCGGTGATGCACCCGTTCAGTTGGCATCCGGGAAGGATCTATTGGTAATTTTTTTGACGACAGTTGATATTTTCCATAAAATAAAACAAGAAACAGTAATTCATTTCGGTGAAAGCCGCTGGATGCGGCTCGCGCTGGTTAAAGCAGGTGCACTATGACCGCCTCAATGAGTATTCATACTTTTTTTTTCGCCGCTTTTCTGCCGACCGGTGCACTATGGACGTACTTTCACGTCGACAAAACGGAATCTAACTTGAGTAATAATGTTATTCCTTCGGAATTCCATTTGCCAACAAATTCAACAGAAAACCGATCCCGGACATGATCACGCAGAATTACGACAATTATATTAGTGATATGGTATATGTGAGGCCTTCGCGGGTTACTTCTTATCGGTAAACGAGGCTAGTACTAACTCCACCCTTTGCCACTCGATTAATCCATCCATAAACTAGACATAAACAAGGGTGCCGGATCTGACGGACTACCATGTTATTTCATAAAATCTTGCAAAAAATCTATAAAAATTCAATTTTTAATTATCTTCGATAACGCCTTGAATGAGGCATGCTTTCCGAATCAGTGGAAGAAAGCGTTTATGGTTCCACTACACAAGGGTGGGGATACACAATTACTCACGAATTACAGACCCATCTTAATGTTGTCAGTACCCGGTAAACTTTCGGAGTCTATCATAACCGTCAAGTATTCTTCAAAGTAAAAAATTTGATTCTGAAAGAGCAACACGGATTTTACAAGGGCAGGTCTGTTATCACCAATCTGATATCATGTGTTCAAACTATTTCTGAGTCTATGGACAATAGATATGAGGTCGACGATGTGTACACCGATTTTTCCAAGGCGTTCGATCAAATTGATCACACTCTATTAGTACCCAAACTACCCGAATAAAATCGGTGTACTTTTATAGACTTGGAGCACTTTTGTTAGTGGCGCCGCAGTGGCGGAATCGGGCGAATTCGTCCATATAGTGCAATTCATCCGCATTTGCCCCATTGATAAAAATAGAATCTTTAAAATTTGACCGTTTAATTTGTCTGTCACAAACGTGAACACTGCTGTTGCGTTGTGATCCGGCGTGTTTAAACTTTGAATTAAATTGAGCCCAGATTTTGGAAATTGCGCTACTAATGAATGAAAAGCAGATTCAGACGAGTCCGCCTAAGGCTGCATTGGAGGGCTGAACACGCGCACTGCGAAAATGTGATTCGCCTGTCATCGTAGTATTTACATGTAATTTATTGTCATGTTGAAAAGTATCTTATATTCGTGATGGAGCAAGTGCTTGCAACTGGGTTTTCACCCATTACAAGCCACATTGTTTTTTCGAAGAGCAGTCTATAAAAAAAATTACATTACATTAGTGCGTTCGTATGTCAGGTGCGGGAAGTAAAGAAATATAATTCCAGCATACATTCGGAAATGATTAACCAGGTAGCAGCGACAACAGATCTCTGTCGAAGTCGATATGAATAAATACTTTCACAACAATTGATAACATTCAGTGAGAATTTAGATGAATCACACGAATAAAAAAAATAGAGAAATTTGAATAAATATGAAAGAAATAAAAATAAATATATTGAAAATACTGTTTTGTTTTCTACATTTTTCATTTAATTTTTTCATATTGTTTGTTTACTGTCAGAACTTTACTATAAAATTAATTTTGATTGTGTTTTACACGATAAATTCGTTTCATTTATGCTTTTTCAATTACAATTTTTTTATTGTTTAAATAAATTTGAAAATTTATTAGAAATATCAATTGGAAAACTTGAAAACATTGTCGATTGACCTTTTTTCCTTTCGTAGATTAATTGTAACAGAGTTGTTACAAGAACTTCCTGTACTTGCAGAGCGAATGCTCGTGGCGACTGTGAACACGTGTATGCAGTATTTTCACACATAAACGCTCATCAACGGTCGTCCAAACACTTGATTTGAGGTTATATACGGCCGAATCGTTCATTGTCGTCCATTTATTATACGCGCACTTCTGTCACTGGGTCTCTGTTTGATTCGAAGCTTTTACTCGCCGATTTACAACACAGAAGTCGTTTTGACGTTTGCGACCGAAAAATTAAAACTATCGAACTTTGTAAATACTCGTATTATCAAAGCGGTAAACGCAGATAAGTGACACTATACGGACGAGTTCGTCCGATTCCGAAACTTCGGCGCTGCACGTCAAACTCCTCCCCCATGCTCCAAGTCCATAATTGTCGGGATATTCACTTTTCCCAACATATCTATAACATCATGGTGGATTTTGGTAGTGGTGGTTGAAGGTTTTGCCTACAATTATACAAATTGTTGCGAATGTAAGAAATATCTCTAACATGCACTTCATTCATTGCTCCACTATGTTTTGTCAACACGGAATGTATTATTTCAGAAGGTCTTTCGGCTGCATCTTCTGTTGCCTTCCTATCCACGCTGTTGCTGAGTATTTCACTATTCAACTTCTCAATGTCTTCAGGATGAATCACTACCTGAAATGAGGTCTTTTGCGTAGGGTTAAAATGAGTCAGATACCTAGCGTTAATCTTTTCGCCAGCGTTCAATTTGAGGCTCTTTAGATTCGCGGCGCTTTACAACCAATATCCATAATAAAAAGCTAAAAAAACACCTATATGTGGCAATAAGGACTATGAAGTTGAAAATAATAGAGGAAAGTGACCAAATATGGAATACCGTTTTGATTTTCAGGCATAACTTTCACAAATTTTATAAATAAAATACTTTTTGTAGTAATTATTAACAATCATATATTTGCACTTGAGTTTGTAACAATGTTAGATTATTTTGTTCAGTTTGAGGTAAGAAAAATTTTCAAAAACTAAAAAACGATAAAGGTACCTATATATGGAATAGGTACCCCAAATATGGAATACTATAATCACTATGAAAAATTAACCTTAACTTATAGAAAACTTTGGTATAATGAAGAAATGAACACAAATTATTTACAAAAATCGCAAATCCAGGTATCAAACTCTGGCCCAGCGCAATCATTATGTGCCCAGAGCCCACACATGAGGCACTTGATCCATGTTTCCCCATGAGTGTCATTCGAAAACAGCATACCACAGAAAATACACTCCGAATCTTCAGAGTCTGGAGCTGTACATCCTATCAAGGCATCGGGTTCGCTGTCTGTATCAAACAGCATCACCTCCTCATCATCTGAATCAGACATAGGCTTAGTCTTTTCTTTTGTTTTTTTTTCCTTTTGATTTCTTCTCATTCTGTTTTTCATTCTTGTTTTTTGCTAATTTATTTTCTTTTTCTTCTTTTTTCCTGTTTTCGTTTATAAGGTCATTCTTATACGGTGACGACGTGATGACTGCTGCAACAGATGCTTTTCTTCCTCTATTAGAAGGTTTCCTTTTCTTGTTTGGTACGGAACTGATGTCATACGGAGACACTAATCCTAAATCACTGCGAGATAGTCCGGAAGTTGAGGGTACAGGTTCAATATTTGTATCTTGTCTGGGTGTGACAGCTTCAGTTAAAGGCATACAATTATCAGGTGTTCTTAAACTGGCCATCGATGGTACTTCAGGTTGGTGACCTGATGCCATTGATGTAACGTTGACTGTGCAACCATCTTTAACTGCATCTTGTTGAGCAGCAAGATAGTCGACCGCAGTGAAAATATTTTTATTCAGTGGCCATAAGCCAGTTACACGAAAGCCATTTGCTGAAATCTCACCAGTTTGCACTTTCAAATAAGCTCTGTCAAACAGCTCGACAACATCATAAGGGCTTAGTGGTCGATTATTGTCTCTAATCCACATGCGTATTTCTTCACTGTAATAGGTTTTTAGTGGTCCCATAAACGTTTTGTCCAGTGGCTGGAGCTTGTGAATTGTGTGGGGAGGTAAGGAGACAATTTCTACGTAATTTTGCCTAGCAAGCTCTATCACATCGATGTTACGAGTGTGAGAAAAATGGCCATCTAAGATCAATAATACTTTCGATTCCGGAGTAGGGTTTGTATGTTTGATGAAATGTTTGAACCAGTCAGTGAATATGTTCATTTGTATCCATCCTGATGGATGCGCAATGCCAACAGCACCTGGGGGACTACCTCTCATTAGCTGATCACTCATATTCTTGCGCGGGAATATAATAAAGGGAAGTACAAAATGACCAATGGCGTTCATGGCAACAATCGTCATTAATGAACCCCTTTCCGCTGAGGTAAGAGAAGCTATCTGCCGTTTTCCTTTATGTCCAATCACTTGGGGTATCTTGCTCTGTACTACGGTAAGCCCTGATTCATCCACGTTGTATATGCGACTTGGACCATAGTTTCCTTGAGCATAGACGTCTTCGAGGAGATCAAAGAATGAGTCTACTTTTTCTTTGCTAAATCCAAAGGCTCTAGCAAAAGACGTGCCAGTTGGTCTTCTCACTGATAGCTTGTCCCTATGGCGTTTCAGAAATAATTTAAGACATTTTTTTCCAGCCATGCCAGTCGCACCAAATGGATTTTTCAACTGATTACGACTTGCTAACATGTACGCCATTCTTCGAACATCATTTCTCGTCAAGCCATGAAATTTGCTCTCCATCGTCAAAATGTAGTCTAGCAAAAGATTTTCAAGGGTTGTCCCTAAGACAGTTTTCCTTCCGAATGTAGTAGCTGCGGCTTCTTCTGGAGAAAATTCGTTTTTCTGACATAAACGAAACAAGGTAGATCTTGGCACATAGAAGTGTTTTGCAGCTTTCAAATAACCCATTTTTTTTTCCCCGTACTAATTTTATAGCTTCTGCCATATGCTCTGAATTCCATTCTTTTCGCTTCGTTTTCCAATTGGCGCCCGCCATTCTGATAAAACCCGAAAAAAAATATAATTAACAAAGTCATTAAGTCAGCTGATACGTCACAGTGTCCAATTATGGAATAGTCCATAATTGGACACTGTGATCCGTCCATATTTGGATTTTCCAACTATTTCAAACTGATATTCACATATTTATATTTCAGAAAGTAATACTATCTAATACCGCTAAAACATACTAAAGAACATCTAAAGGGTCTCTAAAAGTTATAAAAACAATACTGTGTGCACTTTCTGTACGAAAAATAATTATTTTTCATGTACCTTAGAAAGTTATGCGGCAGCGATAAAACAAAACACTGTCGAAAGGACTGGTTCGACTGACATGCTACAACTTGTACGCGTAAATGGGAGTAGAAAGAGACAGAAAATCACTGTTTATTGCGTGTGTGAGTTTGCATTTGAGAAAAATGGGGATATTCCATATTATGGATACTATTCCATATTTGGTCACTTTCCTCTAAAAATAAAGTCATTGACCAAAAAATTTTCTTTTATGTAAAAAAAAAGCGTGAGGTGCTTGATATCAGTTATCTCAATATAATTATGAAAAGTGAGTGGAGAGCACCCCACGCTTTTTTTACACAAAGAACATTTTTTGGTCAATTACTTATTATTATTTTCAACTTTCAAGTCCTTATTGCTGTATATGCGTCTTTTTTCAAACTATAATTTAATTTTTAACTTCTTAGTCCATATTGCTACAGAAGACTGCGGGAGAAAAACTCTTCGAATAATTCATCCACATGAGATGGAAGTTAACAATAACGAAATTTTGACGAATATGCTAAGAACGAGTGCATTCGTCATATCTTTGAATTGAAATTAATGCTGAGAACGGCCTCAGTGCATTCATCATATTTTACTAGTAGCCACTGAAGAGTTCCACTATTCACATCCTGGCTCCATCATCAGAACAGCTCCAAGATACCAAATTATAGTATTGTCATACACACCAGGTTTCACTTCGATACGACAATTGAAAGTATGTTGAAATTGACTTCCAAAATTTGATTACATTGTTAGTTACAAGTGAAGCTGATAAAAGCGTGCTAAAAATGAAGAATATTTTCAGCTGGTAAATTGATTTAATAGTCCCAAATCGTCAAAATACAATTTGAATAACCTGTGTTTTGTGTTTGTTACCTCATGAAGGGACGAGGAGATGGAGTAAACATATCGATCGAATTCATCGAGATGGAAAGCTTTTTCTTTAATTTATTTGAAGCAGTTCAGCCTGTTTTCCTCTTATACAGAAAACACTCATTCAATCAGGCGGAAAACAGGAAATAACCCACTTTATCCGTGAGGCCCTTGATGTTTCTCAACAAATTGATAATGTCGATTTCAGTTTAGAATTCACCAACATCCAATTTGATCGATCAGTTCTTGGAAATAATACGATTAAGTGTTTCGAAAGAATATCGTAGTATGATCGAATTGACCAAAATAGAGGCCCATCGTCATATTTTGAATTTCTACAGGGCAATCCCCCAGAAGTTTTGTTTTACATACAGAATATATGGTTGTGGAGTGTATTGTATTCCTATTTCATTCAGAAGACTATACACAATGACCCAAAGTTTTGTAATATTTCTGAAGAAAGAGAAGGATTATAAGTTTCCATAGAAATGGGAGGATATGAGGAGTGAGTGATCCATCAAAGTGATATTACAATTCAGATAATAATGGATCGAAGTAAACAAATGAAGTTCAATTCATTTGGATCCATCAGAATTCTACATTGTCGGAGGAAATATAAACTTAACTATGACATTTTTCCAAATCGCATGATACAGGCTCTTCTATACACGTGTTGGAATTCACGAAAAAGCGCCAAATTTCATCGGAGGTTACCAAATGGAAATGGAATCAAGCAAAATGGCCATGTGTTGTATATGTTTGACTGGTTCTGAATGACGACAATGACCTTTTCTTGATATTTGTCTCTATGCTGTGATTTCCAATAATCCATTCATTGAGTATTCATTTGAATTCTGTTCCAATCACTTTGTCTCTAGAATATCTCCAGGTCCCTACAAGTCCAATTCCATTCCAAACATTGTCAGAAAAAACATCATTGAAATTATCTTTAGAAAAAAGTATATGAAAAGTGCCTCTAGATGTATTTTCATCTCAAAAGTATGATGAAAAACATAACTTTCAAGTTATTACATATTTAGGTCAACCTACAAAAAATTGTACTGTTTTACACGGAAACAACATCAATATTGCATCCAAATAACAATTCTGGTAAATTCATTATGAACAAAAAAGAGATATATATCCCACCGCTCATGTATCATTTTAAATTTCCCGCAAGCAGAACAGCAGTTCGGATGGTTTCGTATGAGCAAGAGCAGGATGATTGTCACACAATCTCGTATTTAATAGAAAGAGACAGAGAGAGAGAGAGAAAGTCGCATGGGGGGGCATAACGCTTTTTTCTTACGTGACGATTTTTAACAGTCAACACCTACTGCAAGCCGCGTAAAGGAACTTCGTTCCAAAAATATAATGTCCAATGTCCCAAAAAGAGATAAACCTGGATCAGATGATTCTTCTGGACACGAAATACTCCGCATAGGAATAATTCCATCTTGTCTCATCTTATTTTTCGCCATCATCCACGTTGTACCTTGTCGATATATGAAGAACCGAGTACATTCTTGCGGAAAAATTAAAAGGTTTCTGGGGACTCGCAAATCATGAAAGACGTGGCAGGAACAATATAAGTTTCGGAAGTTCTACGATTATTATTTTCCAGTCGGTATAGTCTAGTTAACAAGTGCTTTTTAGGTCAAATTTTTTTCGCATTCTCCGAAAATTATGATTGAGGTGTCATTCGATTCGGAATGGCATGTAGATATTTTCTGAGGAAATGCTAAGGCCGCTCGCAAAAATTGCAATAGTTATAAACAATTAAGTGAAAAAAAAGGGGGGGTTTGGTTTTTCGCCAATATCTCAAAAACAATTCAAGATAGTTCAAATTTGAAGAAAGATGCAAAGAGAGGAGGAAATTTCCTGAAAAAAAATCGCATTTTCCGGAACTGTAGGACCAATATTTATAATTTTCCCAGAAATACGCCCGAAAACGGGTACTCCGGCTTGCGCAAGCCACGTCCCCTTCGGACCTTCAATGAATAAATATTATTTAAACTTATTAATTAAGAAAATTAAAAATTGAAAAAATTCAGGCGCCTCAGGATAGATCAATGAACAATAATCCGTAGTTCAGAAATTTTGATCGCATTTTTCAATAAGTTATCCATTAGTTAATTAAAATTTTTTGTAGCAGGAATTAAATTCAAAATTTTAAACGTGGAGCTATTTTGCAAAGGTCTGAAAATAGATTCCCGTTAGAAAAATTGGAAAGTTGGTAATTTTCGTTTTGTTATCAACAATTTACTAAGGTGAAAAATTATAAAGCTCCATTAAACATTGAAAAAAACTTTTTTTTATAATATTATTACTGATCCGTTTTTTATGATCAGAAACTACTCAAAAATGATTTTTAATAATTTTTATCTCTTATTGATTAAAAAATTGTTATAAACAAATGCGTTGTTCATGAGATAATTTGAAAAAAATATTTCATAATATATTCTTTGATAATAATTATGATTTTTCAAAAAAAAAACCTTTTTTAAAACAACAATTTTATTGCTTAAAAATGCATTTGGTAATTTTATTATAACTTTTTAACTAATGAAGATACAAGGAAAAAATTTAAGAATTATTTATTCTTTATTGATTGAACAACAAATTAAGCCAAATACTTTTATGTCTGAATATCTTATAAACTAATATAACTATGACCATACAATTTATTAACTTTTTATCTAACGTATATTTATCAACAATTTTAGCTTATAAATTTCAGTTTTGCTCGGTAATTTTTTTAATTATGAATAAAAATAAGTTTAAAAAAAATTCCCCAAGTTTATCAGCCTAAGTATCTTAGTAACTACGAATTAATTAGAAATGTTATTTAATTCAAGTAAGTTTATTTATAAAATATTGTAGATTTTTTTTTTCTGAAAGTTTATTTTTATAAACAAATGGTATAAATTAAATAAATAATTGAATGAGAGCTCCAAATTTGGGCTCAATTTGTTGTTTAATTAATAAAGAATAAATAAGTCTCCTTGTATCTCCATTAGTTAAAAAGTTATAATAAAATTAAACATTAAAAACCAGGTCAGAGTGGTGAAATGAAAGAGAACAGAAAATTTAAAGTTCAATAAAAAATATAAATATTTTTTTTTCTAAAAATAATGCATGGTTGTTTTTATTTTTTTTAGTAGAAAAAGAAAAAAAATACAAAGAGATAATTATTTTTTTAACAAATTGTTTATTAAATAAACAATGAAAATTTAAATAATAAATGTTTTTTTTTAATATCGAAGAGAGATAAATAATGATTTGAAACAAAATAGTTCCTTAATTTTCATAAGTGGTAAAAAAAATGTTATTTAACAATACAATTTTTTTAAGGAACGTTTTTTTTTGAAAAATCACAATTATCATCAAAGATTATGTTATAAAAAAAAATGTTTAAATTATCTCATAAACAACGCATTTGTTTATAACAATTTTTTAAACAATGGGAGATAAAAATTATTAAAAATCATTTTCAATATTTGTCACAAAAAAGGATCAATGATAATATTATGAAAAAAAAAGTTTTTTTCAATTTTTAATGAAGCTTTATAACTTTTCACCTTAGTAAATTGTTAATAACAAAACGAAAATTAACAATTTTCCAATTTTTCCAACAAGAATCTCTCCTTAGACCTTTGAAAAATAGCTCCACGGAAGGAAAACATTCTCAGATTAATAGTTTAACAATTATCGCACTTGCAATGTTAATGTTCGTGCTACAAAAAGTTGTTCATTAACTAATGGATAACTTATTGAAAAATCACGAAAAAAATTTTTGGACCACGGATTATTGTTCATTGATCTATCCTGCAGGCGCCTGAATTTTTTCAATTTTCTATTTTCATATTTAATAAGTTTAAATAATATGTATTCATTAAAGGTCCGAAGGGGACGTGGCTTGCGCAAGCCGGAGTACCCGTTTTCGGGCGTATTTTCAACCCTCTGGGAAAATTATAAATATTGGTCCTACAGTTCCGGAAAATGTAATTTTTATTGGGAAATTTCCTCTTCTTTCTGCATCTTTTTTCAAATTTGAATTATCTTGAATTGTTTCAGAGATATTGGCAAAAAGCCAAACCCCCCCTTTTTTTTCACCTAATTGTTTATAACTATTGCAATTTTTGAGAGCGGCCTTAGCCTTTTCTCAAAAAATATCTACATGCCATTTCGAATCGAATGACACCTCAATCATAATTTTCGGAGAATGCGAAAAAAATTTGACCTAAAAAGCACTTGTTAACTAGACTAGTATGTCATATATGATGTATAGGTCAGCGGGTATTGATTGAAATTGATCAATATTACATTTATTGAAACAATCGATGTAATAAGCCATAAACATATCAATTTCTTCATTTCATGAAAAATGAGTGAGATTGAAGTTAAACTTAAAAACTTCGTACCTTCAATAGTAAAGTGGAGGATTGGTGATGGATAAATTCAATTATTTTTAATACAATTTCATTTGGAGAAATGTGAAAAACAACCATAATCGAAAGTTGATCATGTATGTTGACATATCGAACAACAGCAATATCATATTTTGTATTATAATTATTTAAATTTTTTTTTATGGCAATTTTCAAACGTTAATTAATATGGAGCACATCCCACGTATTCATCAGAAACTATTCACTATATCTAACCTCAATTGATTAATTGAGAGAAATTACTCTGAAAGATGTGAAATTTAAAATCTTCTATACTGACTTCATAATAAAAATTTAATGTTGATCAAATAAATGAAAACTCACATTCCTTCTGCGGCAAGACTTGTCTTACGATTCATCCATTTCAATTCAATCCCGCACTATTCTCCAATGATTTTAGTCACGCTTTACTTCAAAAATATCATTTCAATTCCTACATCAAGTGAATAGATCACAATGATGTTAGTTTCAGAATTTGTGTTTGATCCAATAATGTATATGAAAGCCAAAAACGAAGTGATTCATCCACTAATAATGCCACTGGTGATAAGCATACATTAAAATGCACATTCAAAAATATCAACATTGATATATTAGATATCCAAGGTCTTTCTCATCAAATTATTATTCCTATCGAATCCTGATGAAACCATTCCATCGTGTATTTTCCATCATCTGATATTTTCGGGAATTTATATAAAATACTACCAAAAAATCCACCCGTGCTTTCAGTTTGGGTCTCTGATTTCTCCAGCAAATTGGACATGTATGGAGTCAGGAAAAACTCAACATTCATTTGATCGCACAGGGAGTACATTTTGTACAAATGAGTGTAGAAAGAAAATGTTCACATAACGTCGCACATAGGGGTATTCAACAAGTCCGGCTCACCGATTTCATAAAGGAAATTCAGGAGTCGGCAATGTTTGACAATCTGGACACAATTTCGTGATCGTCTAATCACCTCTCACGTGTATGGGAACCAAGTTTAAAATTCTGCCTGTTCTTGTCATGATTTTCAGTGCACATGTTTTCAAGGTGTCTGTGTATATTTTTTATTGTACAATTCTTTCATTGACCCTTCATGGATTGTGTTAAAGTGGGGGTTGAAATCAAGAGAACTACAACAAAAAAAGTATTATTTCAGTCGCCCTTGGTACCCTCCATACGTTGAGTTATGAAGGAACTAAGTATTTTGTTTTCAGCTATTTGCTAACTAAAAATTGAAACCTTTAGTTTAGATCTCACGCACTATAGTTGGCCCGATGGAGGACTACTAAGTTGAAGCCCCATATATTGTGACACAAACGTTCCTTAGGGCTCTTTCGACATGGTTGCCCCCATGGGGCCAACTATGGCGAATGACATACAGTTCATTTCGAACATAGTGGAGAATAACATATATATGTACTATGTTTTGGCAAGCATATATTCGTCACTTGTAGTTGTATCAAGAAGAAGGAGGATTAAATTTCTTAAATATATATATATATATATATATATATATATACATATGTATATATATATAAGAGAGAGAGAGAGAATAAGAGAAATCTGTTTCGAATCCAAAAGAACCCACCATCCGTCTACAGCCTGTTTCATGGTTTCCCAATCATCAGGACGGCTTGTGGTCTCTTTCAAATTCGTATCAGATTTCTCGTAGGAATAGCCTTAGGCCAATACAAACATGTGAACTGCATCAGATTATTGATAGTGACACTATAATCTGTGGGTGAATTAAAAATATCGGGAATTTTAATATATATATATATATATATATATATATATATATATAGGTATGATATTTATTGACTGTGAATTATCAAGGGAAATAATTTTTTTTGGGAAGCAGTCAGGTATGTTAGATTCAATGAATATTCCTCCGTTTTTTCAGCCAAGCCTTCGATAATGTTCATCATCTTTATCAAGACTCCTCTACAATATGTGTGATTAATATCAGAATAATATTATTAACAAATATACTTACTAAGATGAAAATATTAGAAATTAGTTACAAAGAGTGGCACTAGAAGTTTCTTTCATGAAGGAAAGATTGTTAGACAGTGTCAATTGACTTTTTACAAAATGTCAAAAAATATATATACAGATGGAGTTTTTTTTATAGAAGATTATTATTTGAATGCAGTTTATTTTGTTTGTGAAAAATATAAGTGTAAATAGAGGTCAGATCATCAATATCTGTTCGTTTATTAATGATGTTATTTTTATTTTTGTTGATATGTACCATTTTAAAAAACAGTCTTATAGATAAGACACTTTCGAAATCAGAAATGTCCTAATTATTGTAATCGATACGATGATCCTCGTCAATAGAATGACTGGATTATCGTATCAATTACAATAATTCGCAAATTTTAGACTTTGAAAGTGTCTTATCTATAAAGATAATAAACATTATCGAAAGCTTGGCTGAAAAAACGAAGAATATTCATTGAATCTAACATACCTGACTGCTTCCCAAATAAAAATCATTTCCCTTAATATATATAAGTTACTTACTCACTTGGTTTTGGCAGACCTGTTAACCTCAAACAGGGAACAACTGAAAATTATTACGGGGCTCATGACTGGACACACTCCAGTAAAACAGCACCTTAATAAAATGGGACTGGTCAATGGCGACCTTACATGCAGATTATGCGGCAAGGAACCAGAAACAGTATCACACATACTGTGCAACTGCGGAAAACCAATGGGTGAGCCGAGACTGTACAATACTCATACAGCAAAAGACCTGTACAAACTTATGCAGGGTACGAAATTACTGGAATGGGTGCTCTAGAAGGGAACAACCGGCTAGATACAATGGGCCAGAGGGCCCAAGTGTCGTCGGAGGTCCTGACCAGTCGAACATAGTGGGTGGTTTTTTTAGTGGGAAACCCGTAAGGGAACATTGGAACCCGAAAACTCAGAGTGCGAGTCCCACACTACCGTAAGATGTCATTACCCCCTCCCCAAAAAAAACTCACTTGGTTGAAATACAATCAGTATGGTATTATATATTATTTTGTATAGCAGTAGTAATGGAAAATAATCAAATGGTTTATTCAATTTAACATATTTTCAGATTTTCTTGAATTACAATTCATCATCATTATCCTCATGGTCATCATCAGAATCGAAATTTATCATAAGCGGCTGAACAATTTTTCTATCCCAGTATTATTTGATTTTTATGTTATTATGTATGTAAAACAATTTTTTTCCTGAATTTTCCATAAAGATGTTTACCTGAAATTATTTTTGTCATTAAATATTGTATGATGAATAAATTGATATAGAATACTAACTGTGTTTGTACATAACATAGATCGCATTTCGAATTGCAGTTTGATCGAAACCATCAATATCTATCACTGGTTTTACCCGTCCCCACTGTTTCGATTGACTATTTCACCTCTATTAGACTCAGTTGCAATGGTGTCTGCAGTGGAAATATTCAAATTCGAGGCATCTGCAACCCTATGAAATCGAAAGCAGGCATATATATAACCTGACCCAACATTAATCCTCAACCAGACGAATGATTAAATGCGCTTTACTCGAGTGTTTTAAATCTGATTTTCTCCATTTCCGCAGACATTTAAAGAAATCATTTTGCAATTGTTGCATGAATAACTTGGTCGAAACAAAATTGCAACTAGCCTACTAAGAATAAAAATGTGCGCTACCGTTATTTGTGTGCATTTAATTTGGAAACCAGCCTACTCGATACGAATAATTAGACACACATAACACGCTATGAGCAATGTGTATGATGGTTGTTTATGGGTAACCTACGTTACACTTTCATTCACTTGTGATTGAAAGATTTTTAATCACTAGTGATTACTTGTGATTAAAAGATTTTTAATCACTAGTGATTGAAAGTACAACTTCTCTCACTGATTTGAGTTGAAATATGTCACATTTAGTTACGAAAATGGAAAAATGTATTTTTTTGATATGTTTTCATCATCACTATCAGACAAGAAAGTTATTTTCAAAATTTGATATCTCGAAAACGGTTGAATGATATGATGTGCTTTATCAATTTCATCAAGAATGTTGAGAAGAATTGAAATATGGAATAATAAACAGGGTGTTCCATAAAATAAAAAGCAACTTTGTTTCGTCATGACTTTTTGACTAATCGTGTATACTTAATTTTTTTTTATTGTAATAGATTTTGAAGAACCCTATAACTTTTGTGTCCCAACATTTTTCGCTAGATATCGTACTTCAGGAGATAATCCATACATATCAGCGGCTCTGTAAATAATATATAACCCACTTCATAATCTCACTTAATCTTGGTAATCGGTGAGAAAAAACAGTAAATAAACCAATGAATTGAAATATTCAAATCTCCATTCCATATGGCTCAGGTATCTGCCTCTGATTCATTGCCTTGAATTATAAGCTGAGGGATTCGAATACATGAATTAGTAATAATTCGATTGTTCGAATTGGTTGATTGAGTGTTTGAGTATTATCGAACTATTTATTGCCCAGAAACGTATTTGGAACATGAGTTCATTTATAATAATGATAATAAATGTCATCGTTTATTGGAAAACTTGACGTGGTTGTTCGTCATTCGAATATCGAAGAAAGGAACGCCGAGTAGATACTAAGCGGACTAGCTACATGGCTTCAAAAGTTCGAATGTTTTCAGTTTTGGTAGAAAACTTCAGAGAAACTTCAAAATACATCGACTCCATTGCCAAGTTACATTGTCAAGGATCACTTACTTCAAACGTTCCCTCACAACCCTAGAGTGCAAGTAGTTGATGATCAGGTAGTTTTTCACACATAGCTTAAAATGTCTTGAAATCCAAGAATTCTAAAGGCATCGAATTTGTTTCAATACCAACGACTCCTCTCAGTGCTCTCAATCGATTTCAGGAATTCAAACTCGCATTTCTCATAATGGGCGATGTTTTGGAGTTGTAATGACGAAATAAAGAGCATTCCATCACTGCCGACAAGATCTATGCCTGGGGACAAGAACTGAGAGTACAAAGCAAGAAACTCATATCGAGAGAGACTCACAATACCGAAATAAGATCTTAACTATTAGTAAAAACGTAGTATGCTTTTTCATAAGGGGGCACAACATTAAGCTGCTTTTTGGTTCAGTTTTTATACAAATCAGACAGAAAAAGCGTCTTTGTTTATACGGTTTTTGTCCGATATTTCTTTTGAATCTGGTGCATATAAAAGCCGAGATTCAATTAAGATCGCTCTATCTACTCCCAGTTCGTTCACAAGCTTTTGTTTTCGTTCCGATAACAGGCCCTTTTGGTTTTTGTTTCGAGAACAAGATTTTTTTATTCTCCAGAACAAGTGATTGAAATCGTTCTGCGAGTCGTTACCGTCAAAGAAAATAGTTTTCCGTAAAGTATGAGCATTTATGCAGAAGCTTTGTTTTTTGTTTAAGTAGTGAGGTAACCGTAAGTGAACCTAACCTAACTAACCTGTTGATTCGCTTGTGTCACTAAGATACTTTTGTAACCATATTTCCTTGTTGTGCATATTTTTCCCCAACGTTTCAGCATATCAGGTTAGCGGAACGCCAGATTGATTTTATTTCATTCATTGTAAATATGTCATACGATGCTGAAAGTACGATTCCGATGTGGAAATAATTTAATCGCACAGGAGTAAAATATTCCAGTCCCGTGACTTTCACGATAAATCAAGTTATGTATTGAGTTATTATTTCGGATTGATCCATGTCATGGGGTATTTTTGTTCAACAAATAATTTATATTAATAACTCCTATCCGTCGTAACTCCATTTATTTTATATTAATTGACAATCCTACTATACTCGGGAGGATTGTCACCGGCATTTGTTTCATTTCTGACCCTGGCAGGTAGTTAGAGTATAATAGAATTCATATTGTCCTTGATATTTTGCATGTATTTCGCTGCTGTGGAGTTTCAATATCTTATTCGTTCCCACAGTGCCCCGAGTAACGTTGTTGGGTGTTGTTGGGTTGTTGGGGTTAACAATATGTCAGTTTGTCTAGCTGCTCAAGTTGTGATGCATGGCCGAACGACATCAGATGGCGCGGTAATGAAATAGGTCACAAGTTACATTTTTGTTTGTTTTCCTCCAAAATACATACTTGCAGGGTAGCGTTTTTTTTTCATCTTAAAATGACAATAACACTAATATACAGATACTGGGGCTTTTCGATTCAGAATAAGGCTTCTGATGATGGTTTTATAAGATACTTGAAGTTAAAGCAATTATGAATATAATAAATAATACACGTTGATGTCTCGTACGCAGAACCCTAGCCATATAACAGCTTCCTGCTGAGTTGGTCCCGAGGTAGGGGTAGATAAGTGTGATAACACCGTGGTTTGGGCTATGACAAAGGGTGATGCGAGATATTAAAGTGGTGCAGTTTTATCTCCGTGAAGCTCAAAGTAATTATTACGAGGAGTCCGTTAGTTTTTGTTATTTCAAGACGAATTTATGAAGTCAGAAAGTTGAAGTGGGTAGATTTAATTCCCACAAAGCCACCAGAAAAATCACTTTCTGAACATATATTGTGAAAATGATAAAATCAGTATCCGGGGTGGCAAACTGAGATATCTCAAAAAGATGTTGTTAATTATATTTTGTTAGATGTGTTCTAAATTATGTTCATCGTTAGAACTTATAAAATTATCAATTTCAGTTGGTCTGTTCACGTTAGTGAATGGTATATATTGTTGAAGTTCTCATGGCCTTTGTCATAAATTTAAAATTGTGAAAATTGATTAAGTTGAAATTTAAATGAAATTGTTTAATTGTGGTTACATTTGGAAGCTACCTTTTCCTTTTTCAAGCAAATACACTATTTGGAATCTTCTATGGAAAGTACCTTTCTCCTTTTCAAACATATACACCATAGAACAGTGTTTAAGTTAAGATAAAGGCAAGTCTGTCGACTGTCTGTGCAATCGGAGTCTAGTCCCAAGGGCAGTAATTAAAGCCTACATACCTTTGGAGATAAGTCAAAAGACCAGACCCCTGGACTTACCCGTATCTCCATCTGTTGCTACCCCTGGTAAGTGTAGTAAACCACTATAAAATCTGGCGCCAGAGGGAAAAAGTTGAGTTTTAAAAATAATTCGAAAAAGTGTCCTGGCGTCATAAATAACGTAACTATTGTAGGGATAATAGTTATTATTCCTCACCCTAGAAAATCTCCTAACAATTTTGCAAACGTTTTGAGAACCTATGACAATATATTATTTCATAGTCATGACCTGGTATTCTCATCAAGATCGTCAGAAAAAAATTATTTACCTTTCAAAAATATGGCGAATACGCAGATTCACCAAAATACAGCATTCATCTCATTCACCATAATTTACTAGAAACCTCCATCCCATGTGAATGAATAAATCTTAGTAGTAGTATTGTTTGGTCTTTTGTAGCAATATGGACTGAAAAGTTAAAAAATAAATTATAGTTTAAAAAAACGCGCTTATATAGCGATAAAGGCCCCTGCAGAAGTTACAATTTATTGGATCGACTGTACACACGTTCCGATTTCAAACTTTCCGATCAAGTGCTATCAGTTACCAGATCAGTTATCATTTACAAATAATTAATGAGCCCTTCGGCATGATCAGACCACACAAGAACATAAACAGTTACACGAGAAACGGGAAGAAGGAAATTAAATGAAATGAAGAGGAAAAGGAAATCGTGTCTTGACAGCTCCGATCACCCTATATCAGGACCCCAATTATTTAGTCGAATTGTCCAACACATGTCATGATTTCGAGTCCCGACATCGGCCCCCCGATATCGGATCCGATAAATTGGCACGTCTGTAGACCCGTCAAGGACTAAAAAGTTAAAAATAATAAAAATAATCTTTGACCAAAAAATTTTTTCAAATGTAAAACAAGCGTGGGGTGCTCTCCACTTACTTTTCATAATGATTAAGATAACTGATGTCAAGCACCTTACGCTTTTTTACATTAAAAAAAAGACAATTTTTATTATTTTTACTTTTTAATCCTTATTGCTATATAAGCGTTTTTTTTTTTAGTTTTTTATAACTATAATTTTTTTTCTTGTCAAAAGTAATGGAACACTCCACCTCCCATCACCCCTGTTGATTGCCAAATAAAATTCAATAGTAATAAAAAGCCATCAGTATTCAGCTTGTGAGATATTTCCAACGATCAGGTATCATCAACTATAAGCAATGTGTTTTCAATCACCAGGAGACTTGCTTGCCTACACGGTTGAGAATTTCTATAGTAATTTTACCAAAAAAACGTTGTTAACGCTTAACAATATAGTAATAATAAAATTCAGATTCGTTAATTTACTACACGACTCATTCCAACTCCATTTAGTGAAATTACAAAACATTTGTTGAAATTTACTAAACATCTATCGGGAATTTGTTTAGTAAAATTACAATACGAATGTTGTAATTTTATCAAACAAATTTAATTGAAAATATTATGCAATTTCAGTATGCTTCATTGTAAATTTACTGCACTATTTAATTCAATTTAGTTTCAAACAATTACAACATATTTGTTGCATTTTTACTAAACATCTACCAGAAATTTGTTTAGTAATATTACAATACAGATGTTGTAATTTTGATGAAAAATTTGATTGAAAATGTTTTGTAATTTCGGTATATTGCATCGTTAATTCACTATAAAATTCAGTTGTCATTGAAAATTGATGAATAAAGCGAACAAATGGTCAGATGACTACAGATGCGAGTACCATGAATGATTACTGATATCAAATAGAAAATCAATTATCATTGAATTACTTACAAACAATTCATGTTCTTTCAACTTTCAACAAATGGCCTTTGATTATGACCAATAACTTTTTCCAGTTACTTCAGCAATAGTCTCACAAGTATTATTAACTTCTCCCTATTCTAATAGGTGATTTATCAACACAAGTTTAAACAATGCTAATTATAAAAATTTGATTATTTAAAAGTTGCTTACTTTTTGTGGACTGAGGAATAATCAAATGCTTCACTGATTCAAGTAACAACTAAACAGTCATTTCTAGTAACGAAATCGCAGCGTTGTCTAGTCGGTGTCAATGCCGATTGTCCCGAAACCAAGGGAAAACGAAAGACATAGTTCCAACACGCACAGGCTAGCAAATTTTGATGCGTTGAGGATCAAATCACAATGTTCCTGAATTTCAAAAAACTTTACTGGAAACCGACCAACAGTTCGGTAAAATTACAAAATGCATAAGAAAAATATATTTTTTTATTGAAATTACAATAAATTATGTAATTTTCAAGTCAGAGCTGTAAAAATATTGAAAGTATTTGTAAATTTTCAGTTTCAATATATGTTTGTTACCTCACAAAAAATCTTAGTAAATCAAATCACAAACAATATTCGTAAATTTTAAAAACTTTCTAGTGGAAACCGACCAACAGTTTGGTGAAATCACAAAACACGTAAGATAAAGAAAAAATTCTCAGTTAAATTACAATACATCATGTAACTTTCAAGTCAGAGTTATAAAGTTACTGAAAATATTTGTATATTTTTAATGACTTCAGAGTAATTTCAGTTTCAATAATATTTTTGTAACTTTACAAAAAATTGTAGAAAATCGAGTCACAAACAATGTTTGTAAATTTCAAAAACTCTTGATTGGAAACTGACCAACAGTTTGGTAAACTTACAATAAGTGTAGGGATACTACATGAAGATTATAAAATTACGACTCATCTTAGTAGGTTTGCTCACATTTTTTATTGGCAATACACTGATTTGTAATTTTACTGATATGTTGTACTGTAAAACAATTGTAATAAAAAAAAAAGATTAACAGTGTACGTGAAACTTGTATGATACCGTCCAATCGAAAAGAATGGCGAATCCCCAAATCTCCGAAGTTTTCATTCATGACCTGAAGATTTACAACTTTCATCATGACCTCATTTGACCTTAAACCCATAGCAAGCAGAATGTTCATCAATTTTTCAAGATTTTATCTTATGCGCACTTTTATGGATTGTGGAGAGCGTTCAACTGTATTAGAATAACGAAGTAGTTTTCCTTGTTATCTCTTTTCTAAGATAGTCCAGTCGATGGAGATATGAGCAGTGGATTTTCGTGTTGAGAGCTTTCTCAGTATGCAAATCCAATCAAAATACTGTGTAGAATAATATATGTTTGCGACCTGAATCATAGTGGAAGCTCCAAAGTTATTAGCATAGTAGCAACTGAAAGCGTGGATAACCATTTCCAAAGCAGATAAATGTTCAGTATATCATTTGTTTGTAATTAAAAAAGCTCATGAAGGCAAATTGATTGATGTAAGTTCAATGATTGAGTTAAAATATCGAAAATACTAGCATATAGTTTGAATTATGTACAATGAGCACCTGGAACGCGAATACTCTTTAGTTTCAACCATTATGTAATATTGACATTTCTGACTCATTACAAGGTTTGAAAATTTCACTATTTTCACTTATTCTGCAAAAAGTTGGAAAGTGACATAAGAACTGTCACTTCTTACTCATGGTTGGAAAATAGCTACTCTCCATATCCGAAACATTTTAATATATTACTTTTACCAAATTCCTCAACTCGATTGTTGTAGTGTTTGTAAAGAAAGGTCCTTTAGGTACTTTATGTACTCTAGTCGTAACTTCTCTCTGTGTTCCATCATCAGTAACTTTCGACTTCTGAAACAATTTCAATTCAAATTATGATTATTCATTCATTCATGTTTCAACAATTAAAAAAAAACACTTTATCAACACCTATATTGTCATGCAAATATGCAAGAACGAAGACTACTGCCACACTATTATTTAATTGAAACAATTTCAATTCAAATTATGATTATTAATTGATTCATGTTCAACAATTGAAAATAAATGATAGTTCAAAAACTAGAGAACACGCTTTAATAGAAAACTAAACTAAAAAGTAGAAAATAATTTTAAATGAGTTTGAAATAAGAATACAGTGATTAACAACAAATTTATTTCATCGTATAAAAGCGTGGGGTGCTTGATGTCAATTGTTATCAATATTTCATGGACAGATATTGGTAAAAGTAGAATAATTATGAAAATATATTGAAAAGCATCCCACGCTTTTTCACGATGAGATAAATTTGTTGTTAATCACTGTATTCTTATTTCAAACTCATTTAGAATTATTTTCTACGTTTCAGTTTAGTTTTCTATCAAACCATGTTCTTTAGTTTTCAAACTATCATTTATTTTCAACTTCCTAGTTTTGTTTCCTATTAAAGCGTGTTTATTAGTTTTTCAAACTATTATTATTATTATTTAATTTTTTTAACTATTATTCTCCAATTTTGAATTGAATCGGACCATGATCACAAAACTCGTCCGCTATTTTAGAGCCGGCATCTTGAATCCTTCAATTTTGACAGAATAACCATAATCTCCGACCCCAAAAACCCCCACATACCAATTGTGAATAGAATTGGACCATAATCACAAAACTCGTCCGCCATTTTGGAGCCGCCATCTAGAATTTTTCAATTTTTACAAAATAATCATAATATTGGACCCCAAAAATCCCCACATACCAATCTTGAATAGAATCGGATCATAATCACAAAACTCGTCCACCATTTTGGATCCGTCACTTCGAATTTTTCAGTTTTGACAAGAGAATCATAATTTCTGACCACGAAAACCCTCAGATACCAATTTTGAAGCGAATCGGACCATAATCACAAAACTCGTACGCCATATTGAAACCGCCATTTTGTTTTGTTTTTCAAATAAAAAATTCTCAATGCATTTTCACCGGAATTAGGTACACCTGCCAAATTTCAAATCATTCGTATGTCTGGAAGTGGGTCAAAATCGCGCCCAAAGGAGTCGGTTAAAAACAAACATACGGTTACAAACATATAAGTGAAGCTAATATAAAGCGTGTAAAAAACACTTCATCATCAACACCTATAGTGTCATGCAAATATGCAAGAACAAAAACTACTCCCACACTATTATTTAATTGAAAAAATAAAATAATTATTAAAAAAACTGTTTAAAGACAAGCTTTTATTTAAATGCGCTAAAAAGTAAAGAATAATTGCTTTGGATGTGCGACGTTGGTTATCCCGTGAGTTATAGATTCAAGAGCTTGTCGCGCAAAGTTTTCAGTTCGAATACAAAAGTGACAATCTTTTGAATCTATAACTCACGGAATAACCTGCGTCGGACATTCAAAGAAATTATATTTGTTACTTTTTAGCGCATTTGAATAAAAGCTTGTCTTTAAAAAGGTTTTTTTCAATAATTATTTCATTTTGTACTTTTCCACTAAGGACCAGTTGTATAGATTGAGTTCATAGTATAATTTAAACTGGGGTTCAAACTCTCATTTGACCTCACGTGTGAACCGATGAAAATTGAAAATGTTCTCTGTATATCTTCCAGTTACAGAATTTGTAGCTAACTTCAAATCACATTGGTTCATCAAAATTTCCTCAATTTTGAAGGAAAATTGACAGCACTGACAAGAATGATGAGTCAAGTAACACTCAAAACTAGTTGTTTGTGTTTCCCACATTTCTCCGTCCGTGAATTTTCGTTATTGTTTATGATTATTGTACTTGTAATAGAATGCCTCGCAGGAGCAGCAGGAGGTCACCCAATTTTCCAATTTTCATCCAATCCTGATGAATATCTGGTCTATTCAAAAGTCCATGGTGTTGATTCGCGGAGGAAAAATTTGCGGTCCTCTTTGGCGCTTTCCACAATATCTTCACCGTCGAATAATATATCTTCAAATATTTCCAATATGTCCATTTTGAGAACAAAAAATATTGTGAAATAAAATAACAAAATAAACAAAATAGGTTACAGGAAAAACATCAGTATTTCAATCCGCACATGTGTTTAACCGAAGCTTGAAGTTTAACTGGCCCTCCATCCATCAGTTGACAGTTGAACTCCGAATGGCGGTCACAGACTATACAACGAACTCCATTCATTATACCTAAGTTCAACTGACACTCAAAGTTCAAACTGAACCTATACAAGTGAGCCTAAGTACGCCTTAATTTATGCATTTTCGTTCATGCATCGTCAATATGAATTTTTTTTCCTCTGAGTTCTGAGCTATCTAGTTCTTCAATGAGGAGACCATCTAAAGATTGACTTCTCCGCTATCCTGGAGCTGCCTTCTTTAATTCATGAATTCCAGGAGAAAATCAATAATCTTCGACTAAATTCATAATCTTCGTCCCCAAAAACCCCGACATACCAATTTTGAATAGAAACGGTCCATTATCACAAAACTTGTCCACCATCTTGTAGCCGCCATCTTGAATTTACAAATTTTGATAATAAATTCATAACCTCCGACCCCAAAAACTTCCACATACCAATTTTGAATAGAATCGGACCATAATCACAGAGATCGTCCGCCATCTTGGAGCCGTCATTTTAATTTTATGAATTTTGACAAAAAAAATCATAATTTTCAACCACGAAAACCCCCACATGCCAATTTTTAATGAATTTTGAATAAAAATTAATAATCTCCGACCCCGAAAACCCCCACATACAAATTGCAAAAATACATTTCAATAGCACTAGCATATATAATTTTGATATATTCTTCAAATCGCTTTAAAAACACATTTCGAGAAAAAATATCTTGGAAAAATCATCAGAAAAATCGAGCGGTCATGCAGACATGGAGTCACCTGATTTTTGGTAGATGAATGAAATTCAAGTATTCAATCCCATTATCGCGCTAACTGGTTTCTGCGGGAACTTGTTTGTAGAACCTATAATCTTTAAACAAGCGCCTATCTCTACAATTATTATGAAAATTATAAAAATTTCATCGGTGTAACAGTTGGAAATTTTATGGTTTCCTGGAACAACTCAGATTTTCGACCTGTCATTGGAGGCCGGTAAATATTTGATAATCAGAGATGGTGAGGGAGCAATATCGAGAAGTGATGAAGAGTAATAAGAGGAAAATATGTATTCAGCCTCTTAAGAATTCATGTAGAACTGAAAGAGTCTTGAAAAGTTTCTACTGATTTGGATTGGGGTTCGCTTTTGGTTCTCTTCAAGGAGGGTCGTAACAACCATCTCTGTAGAAGTATTTGTTCAACTCTATTGATTCGTTTAGTTATTTCAATCACAATTCAACTAAATCATTTTGTTATCACTGAGAATTCGTTTGGAGTCCTCAAAATTTAATATTGTTTTACAAATTGAAAAGTTTGAGTTGATTCGACCAACTTCGACCAACATCATTTTCACTTTGATAAAAAAATAAGTTGAAAACTAAAACATGACTACTGAAAAATCACGCTTTGAAAAGTATGAAACAAGAAAATGTTCTGATCTGAAATTGTTATGTACAAACTATTCATTATTTATCATCTAATAAATAAGCAACTTACACGTTATAGATTTTAATGTATTTAATACATATTCATAATGATGTTCAGATGATAGCCGTGGTCATATGCCACTTTGCCCTAAGGCTGATGATCGCTTATAACTGTTAGAATGTATTGTTCTGTTAGGGTGGGTGGCATATGACCACGGCTATCCTCTGAACATCACTATGAATATGTATTAAACACATTAAAATATATTACGTGTACGTTGTTCATTTAATAGATGATAAATATTGAATAGTCTGTACATGACAATTTCAGATCAGAATATTTTCTTGTTTTATACTTTTTAAAGCGGGATTTTTCAGTAGTCGGATTTAAGTTTTTGAACTTATTTTCATGTCTTACTTTTCAGAGCGTGATTTTTCAGTAGTCGGGTTTGAATTTACTTTTTATTCAAATTACTTTGGGGTTGGAATTTCGTGATGAAGTATTTGCAGAGCTGCTTTACATTTTCCTTTGTTTAGGTTTCATTGTTTTACATGTACCTAGGTAATATACCGCGTGGAGGTACCTTCAGCTTATGTCATTATTATTACACACGTTCTGCTTTTTTTTAATATATAGTTTTAACATGTGTTATATAGCCCATAATGAAAAATGTATTTTTTATATATGTTTTGTGGGTAGGTTCGCAAAGAAAATATGTTTGGCTAACATCTGATGCGTGATTTTAGAATGTATTCCCAATTTTCGGGTTCAGGACTTTATGTCCTCCAGAGGGCACCATATTCAATTCAATGTAATGACACTAGCTCATAACTAACAAACAATCAAGACGCTTCCAACGATACATCATTTGTCAAATTATGATGAGTAGTTTAGAAGTTATGAGGGAACATACCCAAATACACACATACACACCGGTCAAAATCATAACCCTCCTTTTTGCTTCGCCGTAGTCGGGTGATTACAAAACAGGCGGTAGAAAGTAATTCCATTCTGACAATAATTTTTTCGTGGATTGAAAGTCCGTTTGTTACAATGGTGTCGTCTTTGTGGAGTTTTTGTTCATTTGAATTTCTGTGTTTGAAGTTTCCTATATTTTAGTTCTAAAAAACAAGAAATATCAATCAGAATAATAATTTGAGTAACCATTTGATTATGGCTAAATTATTAGTTAGATGTGATGAGTTGTGTATTTTTTAGGAATTCATATGGACAGGAATCTGAGAAGATTTGCCAAAGCAACGATACTTTTCAAAAGTTTATTTTTTTATGAAGATATAATGGTTGATATCTGAGACAACTGAAAACGAATTCTGACTAATCGTCATCAATGGGGTATTCGATTGATATTGATAACAGCAAGTATGGATAGTCTTGTTTCAAAGAATGGCAACAAATTGACGAATGAAACAGTCGAATATAAAATTGTGTTTGTTACGAGTTTGGTGGACATGATTACCAATTAGGTAGAGATCAGGGCTGGAAAATGAGTAAGTACTATGAATTGTATCCTATAAAAAGTCAAGATCAATCTACCACATCAATTCAGTATGGAGAAAGTGAAGAATTTTAAATTTACAATTTTGAAAACCCTCAGATGTCGACTTTGAGTAAGATTGCACCATAAATAACAAAGTTCGCTGGCCATATTCGAGCCGCCATTCCGAACTGAGTCCAAAACGCTCAAAAATCGAATTTGAGTTGGAACCGACCATAATCGACATAATTAGTTCACAATATTGAAGCCGCCATCTTGAATTTCTGAATGAAAAATATATCTGCAACTCCGAAACCCCTCAGTTAACGCCTTTGAATTGAATCGAATCATAAAAACATCGTTTTTACCATATTGGAGACACCACTTGAATTTCTAAATTCTGATCAAGTATCAATTTTCAGCAGAATTGAAACATGAATGACAAAATTCGTCCGCCATATTTGAGTTGCCACTTTGCATTAGCAGTAGGTACATGAATTTCATGCAAAATATCAACCCAATCAGTTGGCCAGAAATGTGTCAAACTCGATTCGTAGCAGACAGACATGTAATATGACAATAATTGATAAATGAAAGAAAACATGTGATTAGAATAATTATCCTATCAGTTTATTTATCATTTTATCATTCCTTCACGCATCTCCGGATTTATTTCAGCCACTCATTCGTTGTATTGCATAAATTCGAAATTCCATCGAAAATATCGCACACAACAAACTCGGGATTGGCCAAGTTCTTATGTAAGTTCCTCTAGAACTGGAACGTCGAACTGGAAGATTGATTTCATCCAATAAAAAAAGGCAATCAATTATATTATGTAGTGAATTGGATGGTAATGTGACAGCTATTGACGGTCTCCCGACTGACAGATGTTTCAAATCTACTTAGAAGTACACAGTTATCGTTACCGCTCTCAGAATATACGCCATCTTCGCAGAAGGTTGAATGATTGAGAAACAGTCTCTGAATTAATTCGATTGTTGTGTTATGAGACTGATGATGATGAATAGGACTTCGAAGACCTAAACCATAGTCAGGTTTTGAACATACAGAATTAAAATAATGCACTTTCCTTGAAAATATTTATAAAATATGGTCTTTTTGAAGCTGGAGAAGTTATATGCCCAATCAATAGAGATATTGACAACAAAAATTTCAAAACACCGGAAATTCTGGATTAAGGAATTTGAACGTATGAAGTATCCATTAAGCAACCATTTACTATTCCACGACGCTAATAATCATACAAAAATTTGAAAATTCTCTGATTTTTTATATTTTGTGCTTTATTTTCAGAAGTATTGGAGATATGAAAACATGTCTCGTATGAAAGTTGTAGCTCGTCATTTTTATAAACGCTCCAATAGCTCCACCTGTATTCTGCACACGTATTGAGAAACGATGACAATACAATAATTTCATAGCTATGACCTGGTATTCTCACCTAGATCGCCAGAAAAAAAAACTTTCAATTCAAAGATATGGCGAATGCACATTTGCTTAACTGTACTTAGTTTTCATCTCATGTGGAGGAATCAATCGAAGAGTTTTTCTCCCGTAGTCTTTTTTTGTTGTTTGTTTTGTAGCAATATGAACTAGAAAGTTAAAAATAAAATTGTAGTTTGAAAAAATTAAAAAAACACGCTTATAAAGCAATAAGGACTAAAAAGTTGGGAATAATAAGAATAAAGTAAAATTCTCAGTTGTAATATCACAAGAGAGTGAGAATAAATGGAAAATAATTCGACAGATTTTCGAAAACTTGTTGCAAGGCAATTAGACCAATCGATAGGGATTTTTTCGTGACAAAAATACTATCAGAAAACCGACTGTGCCATCATAAGAAAGGCGGTCCGTTGTTATATCCTATTATGTTTCCTAGTCGCAACTGCCATTGCTTAATTTGTTATAAACATTCAAATGTAAAAAATAGTTTTTGTTTTTGTTTTTTGCTTGTAACATTGAAACCAATGAAGCAATCTAGATGTTCCCACAAATTGTCGAGAATCAAAATGCAAAGAAAATGAGCTAAGGCACGACTCTAGCGGAGAAAAACCGGAAAAATTGGAAAAAATCTGCATTTTTTTCAAATTCATAACACTGCCATTTTTCAAATTTCAAAGCAGGCTTTCCACGACATAATAGTGATTGATATGTTCTTCATGTATGGAAAACTCAGGCACTGTTGGATTATTGGTTTTGGCATAATTGCAATTTGATGTTTTCAATGCACTTCATTGCAGCAGACATAGGTGGTCCGATTTCAATATTCCTGAAAGATTTTGAGAGTTGAAGTATAGTACTACAAAATGACTAGTCTCATTCTGTGTTGAAATGCTGCGAAATAGGTGAGAAATACTTGCAAACATGACCGAAAACGGGCGAGTACACATTCCCTTCTTGAAACCAAATACTGCTCATCGACTATTATTATGAATATGCTCACCGATTCCTGAACCAACCCAAGAATAAAACAAGTGTTGTTACCGAAAACCATAAAATTCTCAGCTCCCAAGACCAAGACTCTTGACGTTCTGTTGGAAAAATTATGATATAGTCTTATTGTGAATAGGTACGACTTTTCATACATTCCAGAGGACGCTTTAATGTTGGAAAATATCTATTATAGCTAATATAATCCAATTTACACAAGATATGGAAGGAGCACTCTTCTATGGGCACCAAAACCAATTTTGTTTGAGGAATGTTATCAAATAATTCCTTGAAAGTTTTCAAAGTACTAAGATAGAGGATGTCATAGAAGCCAGTTTTGCTTCAGACTTATGTTGTTTTTGCTACTCCACAGTGTTACTGCAATTCCATCAACGGAGAAATATAATAATGATTTTTGTTATTCCATGATTCACATTAATTCATTAACATCCTTCCAGTTCCAGTCTATAAATGCTCATGGAAAATATTGAGATGAGAATTACCCTCTATAATGATACTCAGTTTGGTTCGTTTTATGACAATGTCATCACCAAACGGTTTATTTGAAAATGACTTGACATTATTACTTTATCCACACCAACTCCATAACTCCATCACTTATCTCCATAGTCATTCGAATCAGATGAGATGAACTGATTCATTCTCATTCACCCGCTTTCATAGCCGTTTTATCGACGTCATTCATCAAGGTCAAATTACCCATCTTCAATGTCATTTATTCCGTGTGATGTACACTGAACTTGATACAGGCATCACGATCGATAGTGTCGTGATTGAGTGTCAAATGTGAATTATAGGTTGGTAGATTTTGTATAAACACCTTCCTGTTATGATTTGCAGTATATTTTTGCCTACTAGCGTTCAATCTATTGAACTACTATGGAAAATGAAAATCATCAAGAACACAATGTATAAGTGTTTCGCAACTGTGCACTATGGGAACATGCTTGCTTACTATTGATCATTTTGTTCTGATCTAAAAATTGTAAAATTTGTTCATCCTCTGCTCTCTCAAATAATTTCTCTATAAAAGGTAGCATATCATTAGATCTTTGTTCATTGCTGAATTTTATGGAAAAACTACTTATTACGGACGTCTCGACTTCAAGTCTTCGAAGAAATTCTCATGAATCTTCAACGATCAAGGTCCTCAGATTCCAAAGTACATTTAATTCAAGAAGAAGAGCAATCTCCTTCGGTTAAAAGCGGATGCATTTGTCGTTATTATTTTTAGGTCTATGATTATTTCTGTGTACCCTATTGCCCAATTGTTTTCGGTTGCTTTCGAAAAAATGAATTTATTGAAACCTGTTTTGCTGCCCGAAGTTTTTGGTGCATCAGGTATTCATTATACCGGGTGTCCCAGTATACCTGATCCAATGGATTATCTCAGCCATTTCGAAAGATAAAAATTTGAAAATTTCAAGATCTTCAATTCGTTCAAGGAACCTTCAACTGAAAAAAACAAAAATTGAAAGTCACTTCCGGTTTGACCGGAAGTGACTCTGACTTCTTTATTTCAAATAGCACCCTGTATATTTTTTGCAATTTTTTATTTTTACTCTGAATTATCTTTCCAACGATGTAACACACTTTGTCTTTTACATTTGATTTGATGGAGAAAATGTCGATTGGAATTTCAAATTGAAAGAATTGCAGTAGGCTATAATATTTTGTGTAATCTTCATCCGTAGTATCTTTTCTTTTAAAGACAGTACGCTTTCTATGAAATGATCCACTTGTTGCCAAATTTGAACCCAAGCGTGTGAAATACATAGTGCTTGGCATTCGTCTATCAGGGTATTTCTCTCTGTATGCACGTAGGGCAGCTCGACGATTATTTTTGAATTTTTCATAAATCATATCCAATTTCTCTTGATTAGTGAAGTTATCATGATTTTCACGGTTATTCATTCTTGAATGTTGGTTTCTCTGATACGCACACAACTATTGAGAATTATTAACTGTCAAAGTTATAAACAAATGTATTCAAATGTTTCCATGGCACACTAAGGTTATTAATTCTTCCAGTTCTACTACAATTCTAATAATTTGAAATTTGACGTCCTCTTCATCATCTCGAATGCAATATTGTTCATGAATTATCAAATATTATTGAAGTCAAAATCAAGATTACACAAAATATCATAGCCTACTGCAATTCTTTCAATTTGAAATTTCAATTGACCTTTTCTCCATCAAATCAAATGTAAAATACAGAGTGTGATACATCGTTGGAAAGATAATTTTGAGTAGAAATAATAAATTGCAAAAAATATACAGGGTGCTATTTGAAATAAAAAAGTCAGAGTCGCTTCCGGTCAAACCGGAAGTGACTTTCAATTTTTGTTTTTCTCAGTTGAAGGTCTCTTGAACGAATTGGAGATCATGGAATTTTCAAATTTTTATCTTTCGAAATGGCTGAGATAATCCATTGGAACAGGTATACTGGGACACCCGGTATATGTTGGTAGTCAGGAATATAGTTTGGTCATTTTGGACACCAATTATTATTACAAGCTTTTATTTATTTTCACTTGTTAGTTTGCTCGTTCGGTAGTTAGAGTCGAATCTTGCAAGAATTTTTGTTAGAGAAAAAAACAAAATGGCGGCTCCAAGATGGCCGACGAGATTTGTAGTAATGGTCCGATTTGATTCAAAATTGGTATTTGGTGGTTTTCGGGGCCGGAGATTATGAATTTTCTGTCAAAATTCATAAATTCAAGATGGCGGCCCCAAGATGGAGAACGAGTTTTGTAATTATGGTCCGATTCGATTCAAAATTGGTGTGTAGGAGTTTTTGGGGTCGGAGATCTGATTTCTTTGAGCTCATCTATAAATTCCAGATGGGTACTCCAGGATGGCGGATGAGTTTTGTGATTATGGTCAGATTCGATTCAAAATTGGTGTGTAGGAGTTTTTGGGGTCGGAGATCTGATTTCTTTGAGCTCACAACTAACAGGGAAGAGACCTTGTAGTAACGATGCTCCATTAGAAATGAACAGATTAAGGCAAACCTACTAAAAATCAAAAATTAAAATAACTAATAAAAAACCTTTTTAAAGACAAGCTTTTACTCAAGCCGTGTATTGAAACGTATAAAATTAGTTTGAGTCATCGCTGACAATGATTTAATTATTTTCTTGTTGAATTATTTGGTTTTGATAATCTTGTCGCGCGAATTGTAATTGAAGTAATACTTCGTCAAGTTGTTACTTACCAACCAATCATTGTCCAATGAAATTAATTGGTACCTACTTTTAAGAACAATTCGCGCGACAAAGTTTTTGAAACAAAAAAATTCAACAAAAAATAATTAAATCAATGTCAGCATTGACTTAAACTTATTTTATAAGTTTTAGTATATGGCTTATACGAAAGCTTGTATTTGAAAAGGTTTTTAATTAGTTGTTTTTTCGTTTATGGAATGTTACCATTTTCAACTTGCAGAAATCTCTATTGTATTCCATTTTCCATTCTAACCCACACTATTAATTTGTTAATTCCAGGATATACAGGGATTTTCACGATGAGCGTTAATTAGACGTTTCTAGTAAACCAGACAACGGATCAACCTGAAAATTTCACAGTATGCATAAATTGATATGATCTACACGCCCAAAATAATTGAGACGATGCGGCGTTGCCTCTTCCACTATAAAGTAGCGGCTACTTTGATTTTTCACACCCTATATATAATATCATATTATGATTTCTTATCACTTTGTCAACAACTTCATGTACCATTTCCTAATACCTATCTGTTACCGTTTGGAATATATAAATTAATTTCGTTTTTTTTACCAAACATGTACTTTTATAAACGCTGATAATCTTGAACTCTCTGGTACTAGGATGACCAAATTCGAAATGGAGTGGATTGATACCATGAGGATCTTCACTTCGAGTCATATTTTCATTTGCCTCATACAGGGTCTTTAAAAAATGCAGATACTTTGTTCACTTGAAAACATGAGTGAAAGTCATTTTTTTCAATTGGAACACCCTGTATATTTCCACATTTTTGAGCTCTACATCCAATTTCAGATTGACTTTGTTCGGATAATCCTATTTCGATTCCGAACCGTTTTCGAGATAAACTCTTTCAAACAGAAACTGACGTGGTTTCCTTGTATTCATCACTTATTTTTGAAATTTAACAGAATCCGTTCGATGTTCCTTTATCAGTCACAGATAATACAATAAATCAATAATTATTAAAATACTCTTCAGCCATCAAATAAAACTTCTCTTCAAACAATAGTTTTAGTAAGTAACTTAATTCAATTGTCAGTATATTTCAGAATATGTTCGAACACATCTCCACCTTTACTTAAACAAACATGTAATCTCTTCAAAAGATTTTCATGTGTAGCGCTCCTGATAGAGTCTGGAGTTGAACTATTGAAAGCAGTTCTAACTCTCGATTTCATATCTTCCATTGTTGTTACTGGGTTGGAGTAAACCATATTTTTAATTGAACCCCACACATAATAATCCAATGGATTGCCACCTGGTGTTCTAGGAGGCCAACGAAAAGGTCTATTATTACCAATATATCTGTCTTCGAAGATTTCAGTTGAAGTTTCGCTTACTGAACGAAAATTATGGGGTGGAGCACCATCCATTTGGTACCATACACGTTCTCTTCCTGGCCTATTATTCAATATGGTTTCCTTTAGAAAACGTCGTGAAATTTCCGATCTTACTTACATTCATTGAACTTCAGTATTCCTCGTTCAGCCGCTAGAACGAATCTCACCTTTCGTATTGATGTACCGAATTCCCACTATCATTTCTATAATTGTCTACATAATTCCCTCAGTGGATATATTCTTTTCAAATGCATCCCAATTCAAACAACCCCCGAACATTACACCTATTGACAGTCACATGCCCGAGATCACCTTTCGCCAACGTACTATCAGAAAGATTTTGTTGGGTCTCAACACCAACAAAGCCTGTGGATCTGACGGAATCCCGCCGATTGTTCTCAAGAAAAGTGCCCCCGACCTAACACCTGTTCTTTGCAAGTTGTTCAACCACTCTTACAATTTGGGGGTATTTCCGTCCAATTGGAAAATTGCAAGAGTACAGCCAGTCCCTGAAAAAGGCAGAAAGGCCCTACCTAGCAACTACAGACCTATCGCACTGCTATCTATTATTTCAAAGGTCATGGAAAAAGCCATCAACATCGAGCTCATGAAATATCTAGAAGACTCAGGAATTGTCAACGATAGGCAATATGGCTTCCGCCATCAGAGATCAACTGGTGACCTGCTCACTTACGTCTCACATATATGGCAGCTATCTATTGAAAAGTATGGAGAAACCTTAGCTGTGGCATTAGATATCTCCAAGGCGTTCGATCGAGTTTGGCACCAGGGACTCCTCGCCAAGTTTCCGTCTTATGGCTTGCCCCCTCAGCTGTGTTCTCTGCTTACTAGTTTTCTCTCAAACAGGTCTCTCCATGTAGTGGTCGATGGAGTTTCATCTGACACTCTACTCATAAATGCTGGTGTTCCGCAAGGATCTATTCTCGCACCAACACTATTTCTACTTCACATCAACGACCTGTTGAAAGCAACTTCATGTCCAGTACACAGCTTTGCCGATGATAGTACCCTCCACATCGCTTTCTCTTCCAGGGCCCCTATATCAGCCCGTGAAACCAGAAATGAACGAGGAAGAAATGTTAATAATATAAATATGGACTCAGCAACAATTTTCGAGTGGGGATCTAATAACTTGGTAGAATTCAATGCAAACAAAACACAAGCATGTCTTTTCTCTAGAAAAGCCGATCTCACTGTGCCTAACATAACTTTGTCAGGAGTAACCATACCACTGAAGTCATCCATATCGATGCTTGGTATTACTATCAGCAATAACCTTTCCTGGGAAAATCACGTGAGGTCCATTGCCAAAAGTGCATCCCAAAAATTGGTTTTGTTTCGTGCCAAGAGCTATTTCACCCCCACTCAGCTGCTTATGATCTATAAGGCACAGATCCGACCTGTCCTGGAATACTGTTCCCATATTTAGAGCGCGGCACCTAAACATATCCTGAGGCTATTGGATTCTGTCCAAAAAAGGGCAATTCGTCTCGTTGGTGATGCCTCGCTTACAAACTCGCTCACTTGTCTGGAACACCGTAGAAAAGTTGGCGATTTGTCTCTATTTTATAGATATTTTCATGGGCGATGCTCTTCTGAAATATCAACAATCGTTCCTGCTTTGGCAGTCTCTTCGAGACTAACCCGTCAAGTGCAGTCATCACACCCCTTCGTGGTCACTTTGGAGACCTGCAGAACATCACTTTCCAAAGACTCGTTCATCCAACGAACAGCGAGGCTTTGGAACTCATTGCCTAGGGAGGTGTTCCCCGAGGCATACAACCTCCAGAAATTTAAGAAGAACACCAACTCCTACCTTCTTTCCCTTGGTTCCCACGATGTTCTCTGAACATTACAGGATATCCCTTTTCGTGGGAACCAGAACATAAAAAAAAAAAAAAATTGTATATAGGCTCATCTCGAATTGAAATGTTATTTCAGAAAATATTGTTACTTTATCAGTTATTGTTAACATATTTACCTAGAATAAGTATACTGTGTTACACAAATTTTACGTTATATACTCCCATAATTGGACTCTTCTGTCTGTTGGATGTATTACTGCTATACATAAAAAAAATAAATAGAAGAACCAACCACTTAATTAGATTTTTCATGAGAATTTCACATGGAAGGCAGGTAACGAACATAAGAAGATGATATATTATATTTCTTCAATTATTCACAACTTACATGTCATTATTCCCAGAATTCAGAGAACTATCGAAATAACTTGTTAGAACTTGACACAACCGCTCGCTAATTATTTCGAACGATAATGGCGCTATGATGTTATTTACTATTGTATTTCGGTATCTGAGCTACAGATGGCATCGAGAATCTGAATATTTCATATAGCTATGGAATTATTGTATTGTCTTTGGTTCTTAATACGTGTGCAGAATTTCAAATAATTCGGATGTCTGGAAATGGATGAAAATTAATTCCAAAGATTCCAGAACCTACATTCATACATACATACTTACAGGTGGAGCTAATAAAGAGTGTATAAAAAGTTTATGCCACAAAAGTGTATATGGAACTACCATTCGCTTGATTCACGTCTGCCAGTTTGCTTCACCACCATAAAAATAGAAACAAATAGTACGAAGTTCAATTCCAATTGCAAATCCAGAGATGTTATATGATTTTGAAATGCATTCAATTTATGTCGACTCTCCAAGCAGTTGACCTGGAATCGTTAGTATTTCCTAGGCTATGATTTCAAACAGTCTGGTGCAGTCATTCATTAGGCGGCAGGGAACTGAACATACATTCTCATTAGTGACGAACACGAAGTGGTCAATTACGTAACAGGCAATATTGCAGGAGCATTGGTAATCATGTCATTGAAGAAATTGGGCCTTAATATAATTACAAGACGCCATTTTTCTGTAGATGTCTGAACTTGAGGAGAAGGTCGAGAAAAGTATTTTGTCAGCACTATGTTTTTTAATCTAGAATCATAGGCGGCGACCGTGGGATTTTTTCGTTATAGGGAACATCTTCTTTGGGAAGGAGGAGAGTCAGCATAAATGAAAACAGACCCATTTACACTTGGTTATCTAGTTCGATATCATCGATTTAGGTATAAATGTATATATTTTCGGGTTGTTTGTGCCTTCCTGCGAAATATACTTTTTTCAGTGAAAATGCAAGAGTACTTTACAGTAGATATAGATATTTTCTACAATATGAGCCAACTCTTATGTAAATGTGTTAAATCCAAAATCGAAACAATTGATTCAATATAAGAAACGTCACTTAAATGCTCCACGTTTCTTTAATAAACTGCTTATTCAATTAACCATTGCATAGAAACAATTTATTCCAGAAACATTTACGGTTTAACTGGAGGTGAAAACTATTTCATGTGAATGTGAATTTCTTCCATATACAGTCAATTTTCATTCTTATGAAATATGAATGTTGAAAAAAATTGTTATATTTACAAAATAATGTCGATGCATTTTTTCTGAAGAATGCATATTCATTGAATGACGCAAAAAGAGACTGAAAAGATAATTTCGAAAAAAAAATTCATGCAGAAAATGTATTCATTCGTATCGCAGCAGAGCGCTCTCGACTGTTAAGTCATCATCAGTGCGTATCTGTAAGTAAGTAATAAGCTTCGAAGAAATATTTGATTTTCAAAGTAAATACAAGAAAACCATAAAAACATATTTTCATTAAACATTGTCAAAGTTTGTAACAGGACATACATAATTAAATATTCGAAACTTCCTAGGCTAGGTTAATTCTGGATTACATTTTTATAAATCAGTCGAAATTATATCATCATTCAAATATTGAAGCTTGACATTACGTAACAAGATGATTGACCATGACAAGTGAATTTTGTGACATGAGAACAGTACGATGCTGTATTCCACAAAAGATGAAATTATCGAGATCACACCAGCAAACAGTGGAATGAATAACACATTAGACCCCATCAAATTATCCAAATTCGTCAAGGAGCTAGGTCTTAAGGAGCTGCTTCAAACACAGAATCGCTGGAAAATCAGAGGAAGGTGAGACATAATGAATTCAGGTCGAAGCGCATCTGTTAACAGCTATAACCACCGATACCGAAATATCTCCCATGGTGAAGAAAGTTACCAATAACATTGTGATCAAAATATGAGCAGTCTGTATGGGTCGGTTTCGCAAAAAAAATTGTTTCGAATGCAATCCACCTTCATTATACTGAATTCCGTAAAAACTTGCAAATTTATATAAAATAATTAAAACCAATTATATATATAAATATATATATACTCACTATCTATATATCTACCCACCTCCCCATTACCACCTCGAATCAAGTGAGAAGTGATAAATGTATAATTTGGAGCCCCCTTGGAATCCGTGTGGGGGGTGGTTGGTCGGTACCTGTTGGGAGTTTTTCCGTTGCTTCCGACATTAACAACGACAGTGGCGTACTGTATTTGTAATACTGTCCCCCTCCAATTTCGATCGTCCCGATCAAAAGCCATTGGTTCTCCATGATAGGGCTTCAGTCTTTCAAGATGAACAACCTTCATTTATCTCAGTCCTAGGGCTGCGTTGAATGCTGTAAACCACGTCGTTAATCCTCTTTTTCACCTCGCACGGCCCTTCCCAAAACGGTGTTAGTTTGGGAGATACGTTTTCCTTTCCACGTGGGTTGTACAGCCAAACCTAGTCACCTTTTTTGAATCCTTCTGAATTAGCTTTCAAATCATAACTATACATCATCTTAATACGTTCGACGGTCTTTCACTACGTTCCGATCTCTCGTAGCTGCAAACGTCTTCACAAGAAAATTGACAAGCTCAAGTGCTTCATGGTATTTTGTAGGTCTATCGGCGCAAGGGTCAGAAAAAACAATAAGCGGTTTCCATACATTCCTGATCTCAACGTTTGGCTGACTAAAGGTGTTATTGGCTCCATTTGAATCGATGCTCCCCGCTATGTAGAAGGCTTGTATTGTTCTATAGAATTCCATGATGCTCAGTCTAATCGTACTCAGCGAGTCTCCCCAAGTTGGATGCATTGTTGTGTTCAATCCTTTCGTCTCTCCGATATGGAACTCTCCACATTCACATAGGACTTCATATATACTGATTTTGGTTCTATTATCAAGTATGGTCTTGGTGAAAAAACATAGTACTCTCGGATTGGAAACAGCTGCATCAAAATATATACCTCCTGAACGTACGAGAGTAATTAATATCTTGTGGGATAATTGAAGTATTTATCTCAATAAAAATCGTTTTGTTGTGAAATGGAAGTTGTAGACGAGTTCGTATATTTTTACTCTGTTCATAGAAATTATCCATCATTGGGTCCCATTTACAATGGAATGGATAGTTCACGAATATGCAGTTGAGCATAACCAATACCAATAACCATCCCCATAATGTAACAACTTGCGGTTTGTTATGAAATTTTTTTTAGTAAATAATATTGAATCTATCTGCCAGCGAATGATACTTATGAATTCTCCCTGAAATAGAAACTCAATCAGAATCGGGGCATTGGAATTTTACTAAGGAAACTTGTGGGGAAAGCGAAAGGCCTTGGCGAAATCAAATTCATAAGCGAGCCTTACTTACAGGCAACCCAAAGTTAATGCATAATTCGGTGAATTCAAGGAATCGCGTCGACACATCACTGCAACATTGTTTTGCAATTATTGAAGATTGTTATGGCTACCGATACGGAACAAAGGCTTCATTCAATCCCTGAAACGGTCTCACGAGAAACTGATAATTCACAAGAGAAATCGTTCGATAGCCGGGTCGTTAGATATTTCACGGGAAATATCTGTGGAAACTACAATAACCTGGTATGAACAGCTCAAGGGTAAAACAAATTTTTGAGTTCATGATGTTAATGAAATAATTACTAACGTAACTTGGAATTTGGGTGATACGAAAACGTTTTGTAATATGCTTTCTATCCAATTCATTTCATTATATATTCCAAGGGTATCATGGGCCCAAGAAAGCGCGAAAATACGGGTACGGGACAGTTCTAAAATAGGGAAAGAGGGAGGTTTATCGCATGTTCCATGAACGGAGTAGGCAAGGGGAACTGACTCCGATTAATGAAATAACTCGCAGAGGAGTCATAAGATCATTCGCCCAAAAAAGCATAGATTCATAGTTGACGTAAGATGAATTGTTGACCTCCAATCGGACTCAAATGAGCCCGAAATCTACAATGTTTTTGTAATTTCATTCTATCTTGTAACTTGATTTACATATTTTCTTTCTCAATATACGAGTTTTTTGTTCTAATCGGTGTCATTATTTGCCGGCTTCATCGGCACAGTAAATCCTCGAACTCAGAGGGAGAATCTCAAACCCTCAGTTATCCGAATCTATAGGTGGGGAATTACATCAAGGCTAGATATCGCTTTTAGCCGAACTCACAGCTGTTCGGATGATTAGGTGTGGAAATCCAGTGCCAGGAGTGTATTTTTTGGGGCACTCAAATAACAAAATCCTAGCCTACGTCCATTGGCTAGGTTGGTGACAGTGAGGGTCCTCTCGCAAGAGAGATAGCTACCAAACATAAATTTTTGTTTTTCTTCAAGATAAATAGGAAATACGAACAGGAAGAGTTCTATTACTCGAAGTGGAGTGAAAGATTGGTGGGAAATTAACTTTACATTTTCAAGGTATTGTTGGAAAAATACAAAAAAAATATCTATCAGCCCATATTACAATGACTGACTTGGGACTGCAAACTCTCCCTAAGACACTAGCTACGAACAATCAGGTTACTCTGATGTGGGTGCCAGGTCACAAGGGAATCAAAGGCAATGAAGCGGGCAGCCTTGCCAAGGAAGTCGCAAACACTCAATTTTCTGTTTCGGAACTCTGCTGTGGTCTTTCCAAAGCCCACATCAACGAAGAGTTTCGGCGCTGGGAAGCTGACCAAATAAAAACCACTGGAATAAGGTTCCAGGGCAAACACAAGCGAAAAGGCTTCTGAGCCCATCGCCAAAGAAAGCTGAACAGCTTCTCGAGTTGGACAACAAAGACTAGAAGGTGGTAACGGGACTGCTCACTGAACATTTGTTGAGACTGCTGTTGTGTTGAAGCTAGGCCTCAACTATACTGGGCATTATCAGTCTATTGACCTTCCAGAGTGGGGTGGAAAGTTATCACCCTCAATATATAATGAAGCGTGGAGCCTCAATTTGATAGTACAGTTACCAATCTCAGAAAATTCAAAAACAATAATACACTTAGGAATTTCATAATATATATGTATTTTCTAAAAAAAATAACAACCCTTACACATGGTATAATCCAAAACCATCATCAATAAAATGTCAAAATGAATTTGAATATAAGATAAACTTGATAGTAACACAAATATAGTACGCCTAGTAAAATAACTGATATTCGGTTACTTTGGCTATTGCTAAACTTATTACCTTTTGTCGAATCAAGAGTTGACTCTACCATGGAATCAAATAGATGAATGGTTCCTTATAACAACATATATCTTGCCAAAAAAACAGTTCATATTTCTCACCCTCGACTGGAGAACAGCACCTCGTTTTATTGTTAAATGATTTTTATTTTGGATTACCAATTTTTACTCGTTCAATGATTCAAAGTATGATTATTCAGCTTCTTTTGAAGATAGTTCCTAATTGCGGATTGTACTGAGACACCATTATATTGACGAAGACTTTCTCTGCAATTCACACTTTCACTATTTTCCGACACATTTTTTTATAACTGGCTACTTTATTAATAATTTTACGAATTCAATTCTCGTTACTTCAATTGAAGTTGATATATTTCTGAACTAAACATTTTTACTTGAGGAGTCTAGAGCACTCCCAAACTCGTGAAAGTCTGAACACTTCTGATCATCTCTGGTTATTGCGGCTCCTATTTATATAGGAACAAAAGCGGCTTCAAAAGGCACGCGTGGTAATAACATTTATTTATGGGTCGGTCTACCGCTTTGATGTTCCAGCGAGTCACAAATATCCCGCCGTATTGAGTGAATCATCGTATATGACTGTTGGTTTTGAATTTACGAACTATAAGTTGTCAGCGTACAAGGAATGTTCATATTCATGGTGCGTTTCAATGGATGGTGTTATCATATCAAATAATTTACGAGATTTTACTTCTTTGTCGGAAATTACCCCGCATTCCTGCCGTCTGATTCAATAGCGGACGAAGGGAAGCAGTCGTTCACCTTTCTGTGTCGCGTTCCTTCAGTCAAGGGCATTACAATTTTTACGTTAAATCAACGTGGTTGATCCAGGGCGTCACACATTGTCCTAAAAAAAATGCGAGCACTTCGTTGAAAATACAAAACACCTGCTTTGCTACTGTCAAGCGCTGTTTTGCAAAAGGCTTAAGTTCCTCGAAGGAGTTTCACTAACGTCCTCTGACATCAGGAATTTAGCTTCCAGGAAACTGATACGCTTCGCAAGGAGTCTCGGAATTCCGGGTCTTGAATATATGAAGGGTAATATACAAGAGACATTATAGGTCGAGGTACGGAGAGGCTGAAGTACCATATCAACCCCCCCGATAATCTACAATTACAATGGCGACATCAGCGAAAATGTTTATCAAGTTATTTTTCATTTGAGAAAAAATTTCAATACAGCCTTTTGGCCTGTACACTAACAGGTACCCAGAAAATCATATGGAAATGGATTTCCCTCATATTGTTTGTTGGGTGCAGAAAGCAACTATTTCCAGCAGTAACGAACTCGTTTCCGTAAACATATCACTATTATGAGCATTTTCCCATGTGTTCAGGAATTTCACGTCAAAAACTTCATTCCAGTTTTTTTTTTTCAGGTGCGAGGTGTAGAAATAGGTATAGTCCTTCTAGTATTATTCGTATGGGTTGGCGCCATCGCTTTATTTTTCAACCGATGGGGCAAAATCCGGATGTTGTTGCCCTACCAGCCCGACTATAAACAGGAACAATTGAAGGTGCCCGGAACAGCGGCGTGCGCAGCTGCCGTCGCAACGGGAGCGACATGCACACACACTTCGGGGGAACACATCTGTCAACAGGTATGATTTCATTCATTGCCATTATGATGACGAGTATTTCTTGATATTATCGAGGAATCTGAAATTGTCCCAATTTTTTTTTCCTACACACATCCAACTTGTGAAATGATTCATCAGGTGACGATTTCATAATAACAATGATGCAAGTCCCCCAGTCTGAAACTAAATAAATTGACATTCTTCGACATACTGCAAAAAAAATCGATGGTAATTAATTTTATTTGAATTCTGAAGAATTCAGCACCAAGAGTTATAACTCGGAATTTTGCTTCAAAATTCCGACTTATAACTCGAAACTTACAAATTTCCACTCAAAACTCGGAATTTTGAAGGTGAAGTTCTGAGTTTGAGGTCAGAATTTGGAGTTATAGGTCGAAATTTTGAATATCCGGATTATAACTCAGAATTTTAAATTTCCGACTTATAACTCGGATTTTCACCTTCAGAACTCCGAGTATAAGTCAGAATTTGGAAATTTGCACAGAACATATTGAATTCACTTCAATCAATAGTTGATTTTGACGAAAAATTGAATTTTCAATATGTCCACCTAATATATCTCGGAAATAAACATTAATACCCCTATTTCCAATTTTCAGCGTAGATGCAAAATCATCCATAGTTGCATTTGGTAATGTATTTCACAATCGCTGATAACAACACATCAGTCGGAGATCTCCTTAAAATGTATTTCTTGTTTTACGATCTGTGATATGACACAGTTGGGAATGTATTTTCCATTACCTGATTCGATTGTATTTACAATTTTCGCTGGGACGGAATTTCCAACGATTTATCGGCTTCCAAGGGTTTGAATAATTGATTCGGAATTGATTCCAGCCAGGGTTGTTTTCAATTATTTCTGGTATGAAGATAAAGAAGGTTTTCAATATTTCAGTTACTTACAAATCAGGCTCAAATTAATGATTCAACAATATTTTGATTTTGCCAGGATGCTCTGTGAAGTTATACCAAATTTGCATTTTTTTAAAATAGAACAGGCTGTGAATGGAACCATTTTGTATTGCCCTCATTCCATCTACTTCAAAAATATGGGGTTTTGAATCAATATGCTGCAGGATTCGGGAATTCACGAAATGTTGACATGAATCCAACGTCATGTATAATACTTGAGGAATGAAATGAAAAATATTGATTAATATAACTTACATTATCCACTCATTATTTGAATAACGACACTCGTATTCATATCTTGAATTACTACATGAAATATATATATATATATATATATATATATATATATATATATATAGGGTGCGTAGGGTCCATCGAAAACTTGACGTGGGGGTTTTGGGTAATAATATCGTAAATGTGGAAAAACGCTCGGACAAGACAAATTTGGTTTCGAGGGAGACATTTTGTTGTCCTACCTGCAGCTCAGTCACTCCAACTTTCGAGCAGTGGGATGAACTACCCCTAAGGGCCGGTTGTTCAATGCGAGTTTCAACCGTTGATTATCTAAACTCGGATTGTTTATCAACTATGGATCAGAATGTTATGCATTTTTCAATGAAAAAATAATCCTGGATTTCTCAATTCGTTGTTTTGACATGTTGGCAACACATTTTTCGCTTGTACCATCATTCGGACCGTTCAGAAACATGAACATTGAATCAAACTCAACCTAAGAATTCACAGTTTTGTCTAAAGTATAGAGAAATTTGATCGAAAAAAGCGAAGTGTATTCTACAGAGTGACCCATTTGAAAGCGGGCCACCTCCCTAAAACTGTTATTTATCATCCGATTCAGAAGTTTTTTGTTTCAGTAGATGGAGCATCAATAGTTCTAGTTGAATGCCATGAATTCGAAATAAAAATAAAAATTTCACGGCCTACTTCGAATTTTTTTCAAGGTCAAAAATCCAAAAAATATACTAGCGATTTTTTTAATTTTGGATTTTTGATGCTTTCAAATGGGTGTGATCAAAATGTCACGATAAAATATTTTTTTTCAACAGAAATATGGCATAAGTAAAATTCATATCATTTTATCAAAATATTTCGAATAGTCGTCATATAAATCACAATCTGGTTGAAAATATCGTTTGAAATGCTCTTTCAGGTCGTTAGCAGTCGAGTTTGTGAACAACAGTTATTCAAAATTGCGTCAAATTACATTTCTTCCAAACGTAACTCCATAGTATAGGAGATAGTTATGTCCATCAGAACACTGCAGAACACACGTTTGGAAGAAGTTATTTAATTTTAAAATGTTCCTTCTTGATTGAATGTATGTGTCTGTTGTTTCCCGTTTGGTCAGGTGCGTTTTTTAAAGTTAAAAAGTCAAAGTACAAGATATGGCTAAGATGTCTAAAAACCCTGGTGCTTGCACTTATACCTGTAGAAGTTTGGGATCGACTTGGCGACACTTGGCCCACTTGATAATAGAGATTACTAGCATGTCAGATGGCGCCAATTTCGTTCTAGTTTCAATACAGTAACAAGGTATATTTATTTCCTCAGCTTTCTTTCTGAGACGAACTGTTCACGGGTTCTGATTCTATCTTTGCTATTGGTTGAAAAGAGACATCTGTCAAACTTCATCAATAGCAAAGCTAGAATCAGAAGCCCCTGAATATTGCACAAAGAAAGCACTGTCGTATTGTTTTCCGTATTCTGTACCATTTGTATTTGGGGTTAACTGCATTTTGACAGACGGAGAATTGGAAATGAAATTGTCAGTGAATTGCAGAAAATATAAAAAATGCAATTCATACAATATGATGAACTATGAAAATATCATTATTCGTCAAGATTTGTACTTGCTTTTGGTACTGAATATAGGTGAATATTCGAAAGAACGGCTTTATACTGTCCACACAAGATACAAAGGTAAATATAAATTTACATCACACATGCACTCTGAATATGGGGAAAATACTTTTCTTACGTGTTTTTGCCTCCTGAACACGAATCCGGAAGAAAAATGCCGCGGTCCCGTACCGTTCCCGAGTTACAGCACTTAAAAAAAAAACATTTTCAAGCACCGTTTTCTCGCACATAAAATCACCCAAAATGCCTCCTTCTTTTTACCAACATGAACAATACACCCTAAATCACTTATTTTCGGCACAACTTTGCACAAAATATCGTCGTTTTTATCGAAAAAATCCTCCTTCTCACACAGTTCCAAACAAACGATTTTCGTTCCTTTGGCAGAAGACATTCAGTAACTTTGCCTCATTTTTCATGTTGGTAATAAATGAATTACCGCCCACAACAATTGCACACATAAATGAAGGGGAAACTATTGCTCACATTTGAATTCGAAAAGTTGGTGGTGATTCATTTATCACCAACATGAAAAATAAGGCAAAGTTACTAAATGTCTTCTGTCAAAAGAACGAAAATCGTTTATTTGGAACTGTGTAAGAAGGATGATTTATTCGATAAGAACGACGATATTGTGTGCAAAAATGTGCCGAAAATAAGTGATTTAGGGTGTATTGTTTATGCTTGTAAAAAGAAGGAGGCATTTTGAGTGATTTTTGTACGTGAAAATGGTGCTTGAAAATAAGGTGATTTTTTTGAAAGTGCTGTAACTCGGGAACGGTATGAGACCAGCGCATTTTCCTTCCGGATTCGTGTTCAGGAGGCAAAAACTCGTGATAAAAGTATTTTCTTCAAATTCAGAGTGCATGTGTGGAGTAACTTCATATTTACTAATACAAATGTGGCCCATTCTACAAAAAGTATCCTTACACACTACAATACCTGAAAATAAATAATTTCTCATGCACTAATGAACTGTGATTTTTTAAAGAACGAACTCAGGAATAAGCTAAGCACGATTTCAAATCGAAGAGTTGGAAAACGCATAGATACCGACAAAACACTGAACATTATTTCATATAAGATGCTGCAGATGTCAGAAATTAAGTTCTGACATTGAGCGAGAATAGGAACAAACATTTTTGGATGGCGCAATCTACCACAGACCACTACAGAGAGAAGCTCTGTTGAAGTAACAGGTGGTGTCCCCTCGAAAATCTAAACAATATCGAATCAGTTCATTCACCAGGGTTCTTAGACATTTTATATATGGCAGATTTGTGAGGTTTTTTATTGATTTAGTAGCGATAGTGATATCAAGTTAATAAGAACATCACTTTTTGATCTATGCCAGTTGGCCGGGAAAATGATTTTAATAATCCACGTTTTGACGGATTCGTGTTTAGGAAGCAAAAATACGATAATTTTACCAAATGGCATGTCCTAAATCGTTGAGAGTCTAATTAGTGTCCATTTATTGTCGTGAAAATAATGGATTTTAATTTTTGTGTTCAGACTCTTTGTTTTTTTTTTGGATTAGAGAGGCTTGTTCATTCATAAAAAAAAGTTTTTTTTTCAATTTGTTGATTGCCTATCAACTGCATTTTCCCTCTTGTAGATTTACAAAAACGATCATTTGAAGAACACAAGTTGAAATTAATACACATGTGTGAAAAACACCAACTTTTCTTGGAATGCAGAGGGAGGAGTAGAATCTAGAGAAAAGTATAAACAAACATTACCTTGAAAAATAATTCATCAATCAACAGTAAATCAACATTTCCTTAGAACAGATCATGTAATTTTTCATTTTGCAATTGTGATTATTTGATTTTAGTTTTTTATGACAAACTCTTTCAGTATGAGAAATCAAGATTAGATTTTTATTTAGAAGTTTATTTTTTGTTACGATTTTGCCTTTTTATTCATTTGAGGGGTGGTTCTTGATATTTTTGTTTGTTGCGGACGATTTCTTTCGGCAAGCGAAATCTATTGAAAAATTATGCTTCTGTTCATTTTTCCAAATGGTTTCTACGTTGCCTAAATAGGGGTATCTTTCTTCTTGGGGCAATAATATCAAAAACTTCAAGAAATATTCAGTCTGTTATATCTTCGAACATCTTTGAAGTAGAGTATGAAACAATATAATATTGTATATATATAATTGAGTATGAAACAATTATAATTTTCGGAATATTCAATGTCTTTTGAAATGTCAAACAATCAAACAGGTTAGAATCGGCAAATTATCTCCTTAAACCCACGAATTCATGAGATTAACTTAAACGATTGTTAAACTAGGTTCATCTCATAAACCCGTATTGAACAACTGGAGCAAAATTGGTAATCCTGGATAAACCCAAATCACTTGGTCATCCTTGATTGAACAACCGGGCCTAAAACTTCATTAGGGAATGAGGGTCGAGTAGCACATATTTTGAAAGCCTGTTAAATTCTGTTAAAAACAGTGATTCGTTGGCGTAAATCTTCGAGAGGAGCGGGTGGAGTGGGTGGAGTGGGTGGAGTAGCATAAATTCTGCTTTTCAAATGACCCCACAGACAGAAATCTGGGAGACACAGGACTGGTGATCTAGGGGGCCATTCGATAGAACCTCGCCTAACAATCCAGTGACCCGGAAAATGTTGATCTGAATACTGCCGAACAGGCCGAGCACAGTGCGAATGAACGCTATCTTGTTGAAATATCAGCTGTACCTTCAGATAATTTTGGTCATTTTCAATAATGTTTGTTAACGTGGGAAAAAGATTGTTTTCACAAATGGTTCATCTCAACTCAAAAAACTGTACATCAAAAAGTTTAACGGGCTTTTAGAAGATGTGCCATTCGACCCCCATTCCCCATTCAAATTTAAGGAGTTGTTCTCCCTACTGCTCGAAGGTTGAAATGACTGTGCTGCAGGTAGGACAACGAAATGACCCCCTCGAAACTAAAATCGACCTGTTCGAACGTTTTTCGACATCTATGATATTATTACCCAAAACCCCCAGGTCGATTTTTGTATGGGTCAACCTGTATAAATATATAAATATATATATATATATATATATATATATATATATATATATATATATATATACATTTTATATTTTTATATATAAATAAATTTTATATTGACTTTTTCCAATATTTTTTCACTTCCCTCAACTAACATTCATTTTTTGAATATTTTTTTGCCCCCTTATGATGAGATCAAATTTATATGAATTCGTCATGGATAATCTCTGAATATAGAATCATTGTTATCAATCTGGGGTTCGTGGCTATTAGAATACTGATATTCTCCGTTCACTTACAATTCACAGCACAAAACAATAATGAACTCTGTTTCTGAGAACTTCCTCTCATTTATTCTGAATAACTTACTTCCGTCAGCAGTGCGCTACCTCTTATAAAGGTCATCTGCATCCATAAAAATCCTAACGCTCACTTCTCCTTCCTTCTTGGAATACCCTCGATTTTTCTGTTGGTATTTTCTGAAATTGCCATTACTCCACCCAGGCGCCAGCTGTAGTGAATTTATTTTTACAACACTGCTTCTTTCTAATTCTGATCATCCCGATCAGAAGTCATTGTGTCACCATGATAGGGCATCAGTCAGTTAACCACATCGTTGTCCTTTTTCTCTACCTCGTACGGTCCTTCCCAGACCGGTATCAGTGTTTTCCTACGTGGATTGCACGGCTACACCTGGTCATCTTCTTTGAATCCTCCTGGATTAGCTTTCAAATCATAACGAGATTAAATCATGTCATTTGCCAATATCAATCTCTTCCGAACTGTTCCATGAGTTTTCAACAATCAATTCATCTGCAAAATTCCGCAAGCCTACCAATTGTTGATGCTGGATAACACGAACACCAAGTCACAGAGCAATCGGAGTTGCCTTACAAAGATGGCACTAGCCAAGGTAAGCTCAGTTGAGTCACGGACAGCTGCTCTATATGCCATCAGGAATAACGGAAGGTGTCTGTCACAGTGATTTCGCTGTTTCTACACAACTTTGAAAAGATGTTCTTCCATAGCTCGATTGAATCGTTCAGCAATGCCACCTGACTGGGGGCAAAGCGCAGTAGTTCTGGTCTTGCTGGTACCCATCGGCTTACAAACTTTCTTGAATACCTTTCATTCAAAATGCCTTACCTGGTCAGAATGTAATTCCATTGGTACACCAAATCGTGGGAAGACGTTGTTTACCAATTATCTTGCTATTATGGATGCCTCCTAGTCTGGATTGGCATAGGCTACTACCCATTTGCTGGAATAATACATAGCAACAAGGGTGTATTGGTTGCCATAATCCGTCACAGGAAGTGGTCCAGCACATCAATGGCAATTCGTTCGGAAGGAGCTCCTACAGTTAATTCCTTCATTTCATATCTGGACCCTGTTTTGCAACCTTCGGTAGCTCCGCACTCTGGATATCTTCTGCACCAGCTATCTACATTGTCTCGACATGAATTCTTGTAGGACCCTTGCCTAATCTTGTCCAAAGTCTCATTGACTCTTAGATGTCCTCCTCATTACCCCTAATGAAATTTTTTCAAGACTTCACCTAACCTTCCCTTGGGCTGATCCAATTGGGAAATTGAAGACCTTCCGTCAGCTGACTCTGACACTCGTTTGAGTGGTAATTTTTTTTCCAAACCAGGGAATGCCACTATGCTCACATTGTCATGAAATGAGGATATATGTCCGAAATAACTCTGCAAGAGGGTCCTTCAGTTCCATTCTCTTTTCAAAGTAGAAAATCTCCAATGTTTAGATTGGTTTATTGATCCAGTGTCATGTGTTTGGTATATGTCGTCATTCATCCCGTTCGTCTGACATTGACTATTCCTTCATGACATCCAATTCGCTGACAATGCTCTCTACACGCCTTCGGGAACTACTATTTCGTCGACCTGGGCTATGTTTGGTATTGGAATGGTACTGGTTCACTCATGGATAGATTATCTGTTTTTTTTCTTACCCTGTAAGATGGCCGTGGGGATTTGGTACTACTTACCGGCATGCTCTCCAAAGAATTGGCCAATCTGGTTTTTCTTCTGATCCTGTGAGTTTGATTCTACTCGCTAGCATTCTGAACGTGGTGGCAACGTCACCCTGAAGAGGTTCCTCTTGAATCTGTAGGCGATACTGTTCTTAAAGGTAAGTAGGAACGTAGATGTTTCTCGCAGCTGATGACGGACATGGTTGCACCCAAACCTTGCAATCTCTCGTGGAATATCAGCTCCCACCACATCTGAAACAATCATCCCTTGGTGCTGTTATTCGAAGGTTCCAGGTTTTCTAGTATTCTGTTATACGTCAGCTCTATACTATAATTTCCCAAGGAACGAACCAAAACTTCACCATTCCTTGTGCAAATATTATATGATTAGTAAAAAGTCTTCTGACTGTTCTGAAACGTTGCGAAAGGAATTATATTTTTCAATAATTATTTATATATTTTTTGTTATGAATTACCTAGCAGAACATATCTTATCGCGGTACGTTACCCCATATTCAGTGTTTAAAATCGTCAGTAACGAACATCCCATATGCGCATCTAGAATGAATGAAAATTATTTTACGTCCAGGATAGAGATAATCCAAATAATACAGAGGGGCGTATTGTAATCTCCCCAAAAATCGTTAATATATTTATAAGCATGTAGATTGGACTACTTTCAGTATTCAGACAGTAGTTACATCAGCATAATCTTGGTTATTGATCCTTTCATTATACTAACTACTAACTGAAGTAATATTCAGTTGTGAATTGTTATCCTGTGGAATTGATATGACAGGAACGATAACACAACATTTTCGTGATTGTTTTGATAATTTTGATCATTGGCACGTGTTCATTTTGTGAAGGATTTTTTTTTGTATTGGGCTTGTAACTGGTTAGCTCATTGTAGCCAGTTACAATTTCGTTTAAAATTTGAGTTGAACGGTTACCAGAAATCTCAGAGTTTCATGTGGGAGTTATTTCCAAGAAAACTGGAAAAATGTTGAATTATTAGTTAGGGTAAAGGAAGAAAGTAATTTCACACTGAAACCTCAATCTACAAACTCCTCACTTTTAGTAACTCAAGATTCTGTAATTCGCGAATATCCTGACTGCCTGGAAAAATATCTACCATTATTATAATTTTTATCCAGAATTGGACCAGCTTTTTTATTATTCCTACTCATAATCATATGATTATTCATGTGATAATGAAGGTGAAATTCAAATATACAAAAATTAGTTCGAATGCTTTCATTCGCTGGAGAAATCGCGAGTCCACATTATGTCATACAATTTCATTCGCTCAATTGGATTATTCCAACATAATTGATGTTGACGGCATTCTTCCGAGGATTACTCCATTTATTTCATTAATCGAATTGTTGAAATTGGGCGTAGCTCAAAGAAAATTGTTTTTTCTTGTCATGCTGTGACATCCTATTTACGTTTCATGATGGTCATTCCAGGCTTCTGAAGTTTCAAATTCTTTTGAAAACCAAATTATGTCTTCAAATTGCTATATCACTTCAGCTAATTGAGTTGGAGAGTTGGAAAGGAAGGCATTTTTTAGCATTTGTCATGGGCTTTCCTTGATGATATACAATACGGTAGGACTTCCAATCACTACAATAAAAATATTTCTTTAAGACTAAGAGATATAGAAAAATATTTCAGAGTGGATGTATGATTCCATGCTCGAAATCACTATATTATTTTGAATTTGTGATAACTATAGTATTGAATAGAATGTATTTCAAGACAAGTCAATTTTATCTAAAACTGAAATTTCAAATATGTCACTACACAGCATAATTACGGCACTACTAATTCCCCATTACAATACAAATTTCACATTGTTTATCATTCATCACAGCAAGTTTTTTTTAGTTACTCCTTAAGTGTTGAAAAGGGAAACATTCTCAATTGAATATTGTATAGAAATATTTTTCTGTAAATTGAAAAATCCACGATAAAAATGAAGTTATTTTTTGTAATATCTAACAGAAAACAACTACTTCCCTGGCTAAAGCCACGCATTGTACTACATCTGATAGATATTGAGAAAAAACCCTAACTCGAAAAAGATGGAAGAGAGTGACTTAAGTTTGATTCCACATCTGATTTTATTAACATCCCGTTCATATTTTCAAACAAACTACTCCTAAGTGATTTTTCAAATTTTTTTATGGTATCGCATACTTTTATATTATGGGAAAGAGGATTATATTCATTTAACGCTTCATAAAACATTGAGTTCATACCCCTATTGGTAACCATTCTACTGAGAAAAAATGTATTGTGAGATCTTGATTGATACCCATGTATTTTTCTACTGAAAACAACAAATGATTCACTTATAGGTAATTAATTGGGAACGAATTCGAAGGATGAAAAAACCCAATTGAGATTTTGATTTTCCCCCAGATTTTCTCGGAGATCGTATATTGAAAATTACCTCTTCCAATCGACATATGCTGTACAGTTAGTTCGGAAAATCAGTGCATTAATGTGCCCCAATAATCCAGAAGTGCTAGGGATATGCGTAACAGATGGCTTATGTTACGTGATCCTGTTACTCTAATTGGACGGTTACATAAAATTTAAGGAAGTATGATCATGAAAACGGAGTCTTCAGAAACTTCCACCACCAAATAAATTTGCATTCATCCCATTAAGAGTATATATTATGATTTCATAATAGATGTTGTACTCATTTGTTGTTTTTTATAAGCTCGCCATTACATTTCATCCCATCATCTTTCCACAAGTGAACTTGGTTTATAATTAACAAATTATGAACTATCACTCATATTTATTCAACATAGACATTTCGAAAAAAAATATATATATTTTTAGGAAAGTCATATTATGTTTTATATAATAATGAAGCTCATGAAAAATGCTGAAAAAGGATATCCTGTAGTAATATGTTAAGTGCAGGCAAAATTGCTGAAAATCGTGCATGAAGGTTTGTTACCTAGGAAAAGTTTGAATATATATTTATTGCAAATAACAATGAGAATACATGGCAACTGCTTCTTCAAGGCAACAGCCTGAATGCAAGATTTTCAAGCCACTTTGCATGCACAAAATATATTTTCCAGGCTATTTCCTGAATAAAATATTACAAAAATATCAGAAACATATTTTATTCAGAACCATACAAGGTATCACAATAAAAAATACAATTGAAGACATGATGTTATGTTGCAATCCTTGGAAATCTGTTTCTTTCTGCAAAAATTAAGGTTTTCTCGTATGTACCCATCTTTCACATTAATAAATCGTTAGTGAGTGAAATTGTATGATCTTAGATAACTAACTGGACACACCGTTGCTCAGCTAGTCCTGAATGGAAAAAAATTACATACAGAAAATGTACTTACTTCACTTAAAAAATAACATAAACCTTCATCTACTCACGTCTTCAATTATTATGAATCGTACTCAAGGTTGTATGGTGAACTCTTGTTGTAATCCAAGTGGCATCCAGACGGAAACTACTTCCTGGGGCTTCTGTCGACAATCCTTTAATTTCTTTTCTCATCTTTTTGACGATGTTTCCGTGATGTTTGTCATCAAGAGGCGAGTGAAGTCTGATTGAGCTGGTAGATTCTCTTCTCCTTCTCTAATTTTGACCGAAGTTGATACAGTGGAAGGTCAAAATAAATGGTTTGTTCTTTTTTCGTTCTAATTGTTATCCTGTCTTTTTGCTGCTTTTTGGGTCCACTTGTACATCGTATTGCGAGCAACCAGAACATTATTGTACCACTTTTTGGATACCAAAGTGTTGCTTGTGGGATTAGCTGTTGGAAAGATTCGTTCGCATTGAGCATCTTGTCTCTTCTCAATATATTCATTGAAAAATGTCATCGAACATAAATCTGGATTTGTTTGCAACCACTTTCACTCGGCACATTTTTTGTTGCCCCCTTGTGTCGTTTTTTAAAATATTGGATTATATTTTTTCAGTTCTGTACCCAGATATATAAATTTAGGTTAAAAAACTTGTTCATAGGAGAATATATGAAATACCTTTTTCACCAGACCCTCTGGTATTTCTTCGTCATATGTATCTACCAGGGTAAAGGTCAAGAAAATGAGATCACCCAGTATTCACGAAATTTTCACAGGCGCTTCAGAAGACGGTAAAAACAGTATAGCAATTGAAAATTTATCGCGGAAAAGATAATTTTAGGAGATATGGGCTCCCAAAGGTCCAAAAAGAGAGGTTATGGAATGTCACTTTTTGAAACTGAAAACTGATATAAAGAATATCTTTTCACACTAAAATAGTAACTGTACACTCATTTAACGTTTAAGTAATATTAAAATCAATTAATGTTCGATGAAGTCATAAAAACACTCCGAATACATTTCATTTAATTTTTCATATGAAATGTCAAAAATCAAATGTTGGTAGTTGCATTGATCTTAGCGTTCTATGGACATGCCATGTTTTCAACTATTCAAGTCGATCCGGATTTTCGCGGAATTTTCACGAAATTATCACAGCTCGATAAGAACACTTCAACAATCAGAATTTAAGCGCGGAAAAATATATTTGGGGAATTATAGCCATTTAAATTTTAAAAAGTATGGTTTTGCTTTCTCAATATTAGAATGTGTAGGCTTCGTAAAGTTAATTGACTTGCATTCAACTTGGATAGCAATGTTAGCCAAAATAGGTTAGGTTTTTACGTAACAAATTGATTGGAGCGAAGCGTCGCTTGTAAGGTTGATTAGCATGCTTTCAACATGGATAACAAGGTTACTCAAGCTAGGTTAGGTTGTGTCCCTTCTTTTCACGTCAGGAATTGGTTGGATCGAGCGGAGCGAAGCGTCGCCTTGTAAGGTTGATTAGTTTGCATTCAACTTGGATATCAAGATTAGCCAAGTTAGGTTATGTTGTGTTCCTTCCTTTTACGTAAAAAAGTGATTGGATGGAAACATCCAAGCCAAATGCGTTCTTTGGTCTGGTTCGCAATTACTTAAAACCAAATAATCTGAAGTCACATTATTTTAATAGGTTTGGTAACTTTCTAAATGCGGCACATCAACTTCATGCCTAATTTTCAAAAGCTATTAGACACTCCCAAGAAGCGTGGTGATATATTATTTGCATTTTGAACTTCTATTGATACATATATATACATCAGAACTATAAGAGCGTCTTTTCGTTCTGTATATAGTTATTATTTATATGATCAATATGTATGTTGCATTCAATTTCAGTACTTTGTTTTCCTTTTGGTGACATAGGCAACGTCGCATATTAATAAACTTCAAGATCCAGGAGATTCGGATAAACATAACACAACCACCAACATTTAATTTTTGACATTTCTTACCTAAAATTTATGAAAAGTAATCGGAGTTTTTTCATTACTTTATCGAAAATTAAGTGATTTTAATATTATTATAACGTCAAATGAGTGTGCAGTTACTATTCAAGTGTAAAAAGGAATTGTTTATCAGTTTATAATTTCCAAAAGTGATATCCCATAACCTGTCTTTATGAACCTCCGGGGGCCCGTATCTCCTAATATTATCTTTTTCGCGCAAAATGTTCGATTGCTATACTGTTTTTGTTATGTTTTGAGGCACCTGTGGAAATTTCGGGAAGATACTGGGTGATCTCATATTCTTGACCTATTCCATCTACCAGTTTTTTAAATTCGTTATAGTGCTGTGGAGCTCGTCTTTCTCTTCTCCGGAATCTTTTGAGTTTCCTTTCTTTTCGCATTTCTTGCTTCTTTTGCTTCTTTATATACGACGTCCTCGAAAGCGTTGATTTTTCTTCCATAGTCATTGAAGCATTTCTCCATTAGAATTTTGGCTGTAGTATTCCAGATGGTCTTTACTGTGCACTAGTCATGACCTCCCCTTCCATTTTCCGCATGTTGTATGTTCATTCTTGTAAAATATTTGCTGAATATGCATCGGTTTCCTCATTGAATGGTGGTTTTGACAGGCGCAAAACGTAGTAAACCGTCTCCAAATATACGAACGAGACCTTTTGTATTGACCGAAATGCTTTTTCGATGATTTTGGAAATATTTCCCAGAGAAAATTCAGCAAAACGGCTCATGGTTACCTAAAATTAGTATATATAAAGTTAACGTACACATGCACTCTGAATATAGGGAAAAAACTTTTCTTGCGTGTTTTTGCCTCATGAACAGAAAAATGCGGCGGTCTCATGCCGTTCCCGAGTTAGAGCACTTTTAATATTTTTTTAACCTCATTTTTAGCCACCGTTTTCTCACATAAAAATCACTGGAAATGCCTCCTTCTTTTCTCCAGCATCAAATCACTCATTTTTGACACAGCCTTGCACAAAATATCGTCGTTTTTATTGAAAAAATCCTCCTTCTTACGCAGTTCCAAATAAACAAACTTCACACATTTGACAGATGAAATTTAGTAACTTTGCCTTATTTTTTATGTTGGTAATAAATGAATCACCACCGTAAAAAAAGTAGGCTTTTTGAGTGATTTTTGTGCGAGAAAACGGTGCTTGCAAGTGAGGTTAAAAAAAAGTAAAAGTGCTCTAATTCGGGAACGGTATGAGACCGCCGCATTTTTCTTCCTGATTCGTATTCAGGAGGCAAAAACACCTGAAAAATATTTTCCCAATATTCAGAGTTCATGTGTACGTTAACTCCATATTTACTCTAAAATTATATTCAACAATTACTCTCAAACTGACACATTTTTAAATACACATATACAAATTTTGGTAAATTGGTAAAAAACACCAGTCAATGCACTTTTCAGTGCAATCGCCATTCACTATATGAAGAGAATAATCCACCCAACTCTCCATCCTGGACTGGTGGAGTTCAATATCAATTTGACATATTAGACTGATTTCTCTATTTTTACAAAAAAAAAATCAGGGGCATGTTATTTTTCGAATTCTCAGTTTTTCCTACAATGTCAACGAGTTTATTCAATGGAATTTGATATGTGTTGAAATTCAAAATTCATAATTTTGTTGTTTTATCTCTGATTTGTCATTTCCACATCAACGGGGACTGTACTACAGAAATGTACGGAAATTCAAATTATAATTTTATCGTTTTCAAAATATTTCAGCTTAATGTTTTTTAATATTTTCTAGAAACACGCAGAAAACTATTTTATGATGAAATTGGGCTAAAGCCGCATTATTGTTTTTTTATTTGGGTGGAGGAGATCCTTTATGGGTAGGGTAGGATTTCTGTGTTCTGGAGTCTCCATGTCCCCTTCACCTACGCGCTACCCACTGAAACCTCCAGCCAGTTGGCTCGTCTGATCAAGACCCCCGACGACATTATATCCTGTCTGTTGTTCACTTCTACAGTACCCATTCCTGTGATTTCGTGCCCTTCACAAGTTTGTAAAGGTTCTTGATTGGATGTGTGCTGTACAGACTCGGTTCACCAATTGGTTGCCCTAATATTGACTGTCCTCTGTGATCCAAAGCCCCGCCGTTGCACATGATAATGTTTCTGGTTCCTTGCCGCAATAAATGCATGTTAGGTCGCCATTGAACAGTCCCATTTTATTTATTACTGGCGCGTGTCCAGTCATGAGCCCCGTAATGATTTTCACTTGTTTCTTGTTCAAAGAAAACAGGTCTGCTCTTTTTTCCGACACGGGCCTTTGATGTATTCTTCACCGTGTCTGTTTCCTGCGATGTCACCCGTACCGTGCGCTTCGGTACCCGTGGGTCTGTCCTGGGACTAGATCGTTTTCCGGTCCTCTTCTAGCGAGTTCGTCGGTGTTCTTCCATTTCCTGCAAATCCCTGATCTCCTGGCACCCAAATCAGCTTGACGCGGTTTCGATCTGGTAGAATTGTCAGTTCCTCTTTGAAGGTCCATACCAGTTGGAACGTCACTTCCTGGCTACTCAGAGCCTTCAGTGCCGCCTGGCTGTCTGAGAGAATGTGGATCTGTTTCTCTACTATTGCTCTCCTATTGTTTTCCTTCACGCATTGAAGTATTGCGTAGACCTCTGCTTGAAATACAGTGGTGTGAGTACCGAGACAGTAGCTAACTCTGCTCTTGGGTTTATGGACCCCCCATTCTCCATCTTTGATCAGCATGTGTACCAGATCTTACCCTGTAGAATATTGTTGAGTTCTGTGTTGTTCCATTTCAAGTAGTTCTATCTGGTATTGCGACCCTGTATGACTTGCCAAAGGAGAATCGTTCCGCAATGTGATCTGATTTCAGGTCTAGCTCGTCCCTGGTTACGATGCTTACGATTATCATGTGTCCTGTCTCAACGTTTATGTTGTCCAGTGTGTTTCTCAGTCTGAAGGGCACCTAGCCTTACATCATTGTTAGGATATATCTCAGTACTCATGGTGTTTTCACCAGGGGTAACAAAAAGTGGGGCGAAATTCGAACTATATGGTGCGTAGATGACAGAATGAACTTTGGATTCTTGTAAAGAAATCGGATTTTTTCATCATGATGTGACGAATTAACGGAGTGATGTATACTTTTAGACTTAGTACTACAATTAATACTCTTTATCGTATCTATGTAGAATAAGACATTTTTTAAAAATCTGTAAACCAAAATACATAAAACCTTATTATCTATACAAGTTAATATTAGATACCAAATAATATCAGAACTAGTTTTCATGAACATGTAAAACAATATTTTGACAGTTTTCAAATTTGATGGATACACCTTTGCCTTTAGCGTCCACGATCATCAGAGAGTTACAAAACTGCCGATATTCTTTTCCATAATGGATTTTAGATTTGTCCGGAAGCAAGTTCAACCTCATGATGTTGGCTGCAGCTAATATATCGTCAGGAATATCAAAATCTTGCATGATTTTAATGATTTTGAAATGCCAAAATGAAATGACATAAAACCTTGTTGCTTTTATTTTTGCATCGCCGTGTCAATGATACGATAAAGCTTTGGATGTAACTCGATTATTAGCGATTTAACACCGTCTCGGACATTGCGGGTGACTCGGCTGTCGCCTCGTCACCTAGCAATGTCCTCAACTATTATAAATCGCATAATAATCTCGTTATATTAATAGCTATAAGTTTACCCGAAAACATATTCTACGGTTGTCGCTTAGCTCAACTTTTATAACTCTGAATAATAATTATGGATCTCTTCTGGGTTTCTAGATGTTTTCTTGCGTTGATTATTTTTAATATTTTGAAATAATACCAGAAGTTTTGAATTTCAGTTGCAGTTGTAGAAAATGTATATTCCGATGTATTCACAAATCTGCAACTCCTCAAAAAAAACATCAAAATCATGTTCCACCCCATATGAGATTCTATATACCTATATAATCAAAATCTTCATGAAGTCAAATGTTGTATGGATGCCTACCAAAAGTTTATCTTGGACACTCGATATTTTTCCAGAGAATTTGAGAAAATTCCAAGGTCACCGTAGATTGATTGGCTTTTCCCACTCCATATACTAGCTCAGTCATTTTTTATCGTCTTTTCTTATCTGGACCTGTACTTTATAAAATTACATGCAAAAAATACTTAAAATGGAATACCAACTTTTCTGAAATGAAAATTTAACAGAAATCAACCAAAAATTATATTCCTGCCGAAAGGTTCTCATGGATACATTGAAATATACAGGGTGTAATCTAACCTCTCACACACCCGTGAATGACAAGTGTATAATGCCATTTTATAACGAATTACAATGGTTAGAAATCTGAAAAAAAAAAAACATGTTTTGTTCCTAGTAAAATTAGACAAAATTTGGGTAGCGCCCCTGCCTAATTTCAAGTGACCTACTCAGAGAAAAACTTTGGCAATTGGCGAATGCAATAAACATTTGACTCGACATTTGAATAATACAGAATATTGAACTGATTGTGTGGTAAATGTATACACTGCCGGCTGCCTGAGATAGATATTCAATTTCAAAGTGAAGAAAACAACTAACCTTGTTAAATGCAAACACGTGATAAAGTCAGAACTAGTTGACTTCATACTCTGCTTTGGGGCACTTATCATAATTGTCACTTGTAAGAAACAAACGACACCAACAGTATTGAAAAGGAAAACATTCGCAATTGAATATTGTTAACCGACGAATCCAAAAAGGAGGAGGTTCTCTAGTCGACACGTATCTTTTTTTATGTATGATCACGCATAACTTTTCACTAAGACGTCCGATTCCGATAATTCTTTTTTCAATGGATAGGGTGTACTTCAAAGTTGGTCCTATTTGAATTCGAACAAAAAATCCATCCCTAAGGGTAGCAAAATGGAGGATATTGATCGTTCCCCCTCTGAATTCTGGTCCGTTAACCAATTCTATCAGGCATACTATGTACTGGGTTCATCGATTTGGACGATTCTTTTCTTATTAGATAGGGTATACCTCATAGTTGATTATATTTGGATTTCGAATAGAGTTAGCCACCCTTACGGGTAGAAAAATAGGGAATAATTGATTTTTCACTTGTGAACATTGGCACACATGTAGTTGACAATAACAGATCGCTATTGTCATTATTTTTGTTCTCCTACATCCGTCACAATCATTATATTCTATGAGAGGATGAAATGATATACAAAGTATTAAAATAAACTAACCAGAACAACAAAAATAATTTATATTACAACAAATAGTAAAAGTAGATAATCATATTATTTAACTGGTAATAGTTGAAGTAAGGTGGGTAAGTAAGTATTTTGGAAGTAATCAAAAAAACAAGTAGGTAGTAATTAGTAGATTTCAGCCACGAAAAATTGAAAAATGAAAACTTTTTAACAAAAAATTAAACCGACGAAATACGGAACTGAAAAGTAAAAAATAAAATATACTTCCTCAGTCTCAATAACTAAGCTCCTAAACTAATGTAAGTAACTTATTTTGAGTCGGCGCCAACGAACGATCAACGAAGATCATTAAATTACTTCAAAAAAATTATCAGAATGTTACCCCGCAACTCGATGCCATCATTTTACGCCTTATCTAATTCATTTGCTTGTTTGTTTGGCGCCGACTCAAAATTAGTTACTTATATTAGTTTAGGAGCTTAGTTATTGAGACTAAGAAGGTTTATTTCATTTTTAACTTCTCAGTTCCGTCTTTCGTCGGTTCAATTTTTTGTTAAAAAGTGTTTATTTTAAAAATTATTTCGCGACCATTGTAGTGATTCAGAACCAGAACATGTGAACTGTACACTGTTGCCAAGCAAGATTCTCGCATACACGATTTACAAAGCTGTCTACGAACGAAAGTTTGTTAGATTCTATCAGTGTTTTCTGATTGGCTGGTGAATGAAAGATCCTAATTAGCGACCAATCAGAAAACAGTAAGCGATATGCAGAAGAATTAATTTGAACATTATTGTCTTTGTCTTTTGCTGGCTCTAAAAACTAAACACAGAGCTGTTCCGTTAGTATTTTGAAGAGTAGAAGAGAAGATGAATCACTCGTCGCATTTATGAATGAAGTAGTAATTTCAATTCTGGTTGGATTCTGTAGTCGCCAATCACTGTGAGGGCATTTTCGTATTAGATATATTAATATAATATAAATGATTTTTGATGGAATGGCAATTTTTTAAAAGACAAAGACAATAATGTTCAAATTAATTATCGTGCACATTGCGTACTGTTTTTTGATAAGTTGTTAATTGAGATCTTTCATTCACCAGCCAATCAGAAAACACTAGTAGAATCTAACAAACTTTCATTCGTAGACAGCTTTGTAAACCGTGCTTGCGAAAATCTTTTTTGGCAACAGGATTCAGTTCACGTGTTCTGAATGTCTGAATCGCTACAATGGTTGTGATATTATTTTTAAAAACAAGATTGAATTGCGAATGTTTCCCTTTCCAATAGTGTTTGTGTTGTTTGTTTCTTACAAGTGACTGTGATAATTATGATAAGCGCCTCAAAGCAGAGTATGAAGTCAACCAGTTCTGACTTTATCACCAGTTTTTCTCTGAGCAGGTCACCTGGAATTAAACGGGAGGTGCTACCCAAAATTTCGACGATTATTTTTTCAGATTTTGAACCACTGTAAATCGTTATAAAAAGGCATTATACACTCGTTCAATTAATAACTTCAGGTGATATATTGAAAACAGAAGTAGTACGCTGACATAACATTTATCGGATTTGGGAAACAGGATGGAGCCGCATATTCGAAATATTCAAAATATATTCCAAAACATAATGAACGAATGGATGCAGGTTATTTTTCGACCCTACAAATCCTGGCAATAACATCCTCAAATTGAAAGTAATCGGGAAACGTGTGAGACCAGTTATCACCGATATACCGGTATGTTTCGACGGGAAATAGTTTTTGTAGTTAAAACCAACTTATGTTTTGTAGAGCACAAAGATAAGCAAAATATATACATAGATATCCCTTCTAACTACTGGAAAAATAAAAACCCTTGGAATTTTGACGTTTTTTATAATCAAATCAAATCAAATTTATTCAATTCAAATAATCTATTACATAATAAACATTTTATGTGCAATTTTACATCCATCAAATTATCGAGAATTACACCTAAGCATAGAATATGCTTGTATTGTGCCAATTCTCTCAAATTGGATGATTACTTACGACTGTAAAAAATAAAAAAAAATTTTAGGTGCTGTTTGAGAAATCAAACAAAAATTAATGAGTAGCGGGGGAAGGGGAGCAAAAGTTCGTAGTATAGATTATATATATATATACATATTGGAGTGAGAAGGTAAATGCAGTAAACCAAAGGAAAGAGTGAGAGAGGGTAATCCTGAATTTATACTCTTATGGTATTTTTGTGTGATATGATTAATTTGCGTCAGTTTTGTAATAGGGACTCAAAAGATATTGTTAAACACAGTTGCATTTTCAGCGAGGTATAATTTTAAATTTTTTTTGAATTTGGGAAGATTGTTAATATTTTTCAGAAGTGTTGGGAGCATATTGTAGAATTTAGGACCAAAAAAAAAACGAATCTCTGAGTGTGAGTCTTGTGAAACAATGGAAGTTGTATTTTATCGGTGAATCTACTTACTTTGGATTCGCATTGGTCATATTTTTCCATGTTTGAATAAATCCATGTCAGGCTTTGGAAAGTATATAAGGATCTGATGTTTAGTAATTTGGCGTCTCTGTATAGTGATTCACTTGTATGCAATCTATGTTTCTTGAATATTATTTTCAATAAAGTGTTTTGCACTGTTTGCATGCAGGTCATTGAACTATAAAATGTTTTACCCCAAGCTATTATACAATACCGTATCACCGACTCTGCCAGAGATGTATAACAAATAATCAAATTTTCCCTATCTAGAATATCCCGTAGATCATAGAAGGTGTAAATAAGCTTTCTGTCTTTTTGTGACATGACTTATGTGTTCGTCCCACCTGAAATGCTGATCCAGCATGACACCCAAGTATTTGATGGTTGAGGTCTTTTCTATTGTTTCACATGAACATGGTTGATGTGAGTCGCATCTCGAACTTTTTCTCTAATTTTATTTTTTGTGGCTGATCAGTGTTTTGCAGAGAAAATGTCATAAATTTCGTCTTGTACATTCAAGGTCAGTAAATTATAATCAAGCCATGTCTTAATTTTTGGCGCCCGTCTTTAGCAAGTTTATAGACATTTTCCGATGATTCTCCTGTGTATACAATAGCTGTATCATCAGCATAGCAGATGAGGTGACCACAAAAGTCAGTCATTTCCGTGATACTGTTAATGTAAATGAGAAAGAGAACAGGTCCAAGCACAGTTCCCTGAGGAACGCCAATAGTAACTTCTTGTGGAGTACTCAACTGTTTATCAAGTTTAACTCTTTGTAATCTATTTGTTAAATAATTCTGCAAAATTTCTAGTGTCTTATCTCGCACACCATATGTATATAATTTTAAACTTCTGTTCAAAGATATCTTGTTCGTGTATGGAAAACAGTCATTCATGACTCCAAATTTAATCCCTATGTTAGCTCTGAATTCAATTTAATCCGTGTATCATCGCCACAAAGATCAAAGCAATTCCAACCATGAATAATGATCTGACAACACAGCTATCACGATACACGTTCCGTTGTAACGGGCAGATTGAACACGGTAAACAAAAGATTAACGAATTCCCGTCAAGATTCTTTGAAATTGATGAAAGATCTAATTATGGTCTGAATAGTGCCTTTGAAATTTTCCTCATTCAATTATCGGGTTTTTTCCGAACAATGAAAATTTGTTGAATACCGATTAATATGTTGAGAAACCAGGGACGATGATCGACAACAATCTCTTCGAATGTGAGTTGAAAACAGTAATTCCAATAATTATCTTGGTGAAAACAAGTTCATGGAATAAGGAACGTTATTTATTTCCAATATTTCAGGGTTTGGTAGGGTACAAATTACCAAAATGAATTATTTTCACTTTTACCTCTGCTCAGGCATTTTTTCATGATGGAAATTATACTGGAAAAATTGTACCGGAGTACGAGAAATTTTTAGAATTAAATGTTCTTCACAGTAGTCTCTCTCAGTACTTCACTAATCAAAGTTATATAAAATACACGAGAAAAATAGTTTTAATATATTTAGAGTGAAATATATGAATTATTGATTTTTTTGAAATGAATCAAGCTGGATTTATAGTTAGACGGACTGTAAACGTAGACGCACTGTATACGTAACAAACGGACTGTACAATATTATTGAATTTATAAATCGACGGAACGGAATTTTTGCGCATGGGTAGAAGTGATAGTGATATTCAACATAACCTACACATTATACGAATCATAAACAGCCTGTGTTGGTTTATATTTGTATTATATTCTAAATATTTATCTATCCTTTGTTTTCTGTGTCACAATGGATTATGAAATACATGAAGGTATGCTTCTTGGTGCCGTGGGACTGTTGTTGTGTGCAGTAGCATTGGAAAAGTATCGACAAACTCGAAGAACAATAATTATGCGACTAAGACGTTACAAAACAAGACCTATAAACCGTAATAGAAAAGTAGAGAATGCCTACAATAATTTTTTAAAGATGAAGACTGCTGATCCAGATCAATTTTTCAAGTATACGTGACTGTTCCAGTATTTAATGCTAAAAAACATCACACATAATTCTTTATTTTGATTGGCCGGACGCAAGAAACGTAGTGTAAAAGATGAAAGTTGGCCAACTCTTCCGTTCCAGTCCGTTTCACTTACGTTACGTCATGCATTTACGTTCATTCATAAACAAGAGTACAAAAATTATATAGTTGATCTTTTTGCAGTGCGTCTACATTTACAGTCCGTCTAACTATAAATCCAGCTTCAAGATGCGACTGAAAGATAAACTTCAGTCGTCATCTTCTATCGTTCAAAAAATTGAAAAATCGATTATTGAAAATTCAGATCCTGTGTAAGATCAATCAAAAGAAAAAACCTGAAAGTGAAAATTTGTATTTTTATTCAGATTGTTGTTTTTGTTCAAATTCAAAAATGTTTTAGTATTCAACTGAGAATGTTTTTTTTCCGAATGGATCATTTCTCGAATTTCAAAATTCAATTTCAGGTAGAGATTTATACCAGTTGCTTCCTGTTTGACAAATATTTTTTTCACGTAATATTAGATTCGATTGTTTGATTATATATTTGGAAAATGATCCCGTATCAAGAACCCCGCACCAAATACATGGAAAAATGGCCCTCAGCCATTTTGAATTTTTTTGGGATATTGTTGTACAAGTCACTAGAAGTTACACGTGCAAGTTTAAATTAGTCTGGTTTCGGAGATATGAATTTTTGAAAATCATAACAATGGCTGTTTTACTAAAACATATCACTTATCAAAAAGTATAACTTTTTAGATGATAAGCAACAGAATAATAGCATTGCTATGTCAATCAGTCAGTGAGACAAAAGGATGGGTCAAAATTAGTGATAATTTAGCATATTTCGCCAATCTTTATCATTGGTCCCATCAGTGGGACCAATTTTCCTTTAAAAATATCTTTATTAGGAGACTCTTCTTATGTCAAAAATATTTTCTTTAAAAGTTTCAACTTTCTTCCGAAAAACTTTTTTTTTAAATGTTAATTTTTTATACTTCATGTCTTTTTGAGACAATAAATCCGCTTTAAAGCCAAAACTACTTGAGGAAGACTCATAGTAGTTGCTTAATATGATTAGCTTCAAAAAGTTACAATCACAGGTTTCACACCTAATATATATGTTTGTTAATGATTCTTGAATGGACCTGTCAATTTGAATGATATTTTCCAGTTATACTTTAAAGTAATCACCCAAAGTTTCATTAATTTCCTATGTCTGGTTTTTGAAATATAAACAATCTTATTTCTTGATGAAATAGATATGATCGGCGTGGCCATTGACACGTTGGTATGCGGTTTTCCAAATGCTTTACGAAAATTCGCTGTCCAGATAAGTCGTACTGTACGCTTCATGACGATTCCTAGGAATTATAAACTTACCCCGCAGAAGCTTTAATTAGCTTATGAGGTATTATTGAGCGTCCAGTTAGGTATTATTATCTAGTTATTAACTGCGCAGAATAATTTGTTTTCGTAAGGGGCCCTGCAAAATTAACTTAAAACGGCACAGGAAATATAGTGTTTATGGGTTTTAAGTTAATTTTGCGGTGCCCCTCACGAAAACAAATTTTTCTGCGCGGTTAATAACTGAATAATAATAATACCTAACTGGACGCTCAATGATACCTCATAAGCTAATGAAAACTTCTGCGGGGAGGGTTCAAAATTACTATTTATAGATATTCGTGGAATCGTCACGAAGCGTATAGTACGACTTATATGGATCTGGACACCGAATTTTCATAAAGCAGGTGGAAAACCGCATACCAACGTGTCAATAGCAACGCCGTTGAGTCACACGGTTAAGTCATGCGGTTTTTAATGGCGCAATTGTTTTTCGCCGCAAGATCATATTCATTTCATCAAGAAATAACATTGTATCGATAATATTCTCTATAGAATATCAATTTTCAATATTTATATTTCGAAAACCAGACATAGGAAATCAACGAAACTTACACGAGTGTAGGGTAATTTACTTTAAGGTATAACTGAAAAATATGATTCAAATTGACTGATCCATTCAAGAATAATTAACAAACATATGTATTAGGTGCAAAACCTATTATAACTGATATCTGTGAACACCCGTCGTATAAAATGTGATTGTAACTTTTTGAAGCTAATCATATTAAGTAACTACTATGAGTCTTTCCTAAGTAGTTTTGGCTTCAAAGCATATTTATCAAAAAGGCTATTTTAAATGAATAATGTTAAAAACATGAAGTATAAAAAACAAACTCACCAAAAATTGTGTTTTGAAAGAAAGTTAAAACTTTTAAAGAAAATATTATTGTCATAAGAAAACACTCCCAACGAAGATATTCTCAATGAAAAATGCTCAGTACTACTAATGGGACCAATGATAAAGATTGGCGAAATATGCTAAATTGTCGCTAATTTTGACCTATTATGTATGATAGGCGGCTTCTTTTCTCTCAACGATCGACTGACTGACATATCATTTGACTTCCTTTAAACCAGTTATGCTATTATTTTATTACTAATCATCTGAAAAGTAATACTTTTGCATCAGTGAACCTTACTATGTTTTAGTAAAACAGCCATTTTTATGATTTAATAGAATTAATATCTCCGAAACCAGACATATACTTTAACTATTTCAAACTTGCACCTGTTACTTTCAGTGAATTGTACTACAATATCCCAAAAAAAAAAATTGGCCATTTTTCCATGTATTGGTGCAGGGTTCCTGTTATTTTTCATGTTACGTTTTCTGGATTCCAATCATCATAACATAGACTGAAACACGAAAATATAGCTGGAAATTAGGCTGGAATAAGTATATCAATTGACTGGACCAGTCCTTTTCTACAACTTCAAATGATTTCATGTTCATATTTTTATTTTATTTTAAATTAATATGGAATGGTTGCAAAGAGTCCAAACGAGAAATGAAACGAAGCCCTATTCTTCAGCAAATCTTAGTTACTCTGTTACTCTTCTTGTATCGTATTAAAAGATTATATTTCTTTATCTTTCCATTGTGGAATAGTTTTCCTCAAACCAAATAATGTCCATTGAATTTAACGCTTACAAACGATGCACCTGTTTTACTATCTACATGTCAATATTATGCATATAATAATCCAAATACATTCAATGAAATATTATTGAATGTATTACACTAATTCATGGTGATCGCACCTAACGTTGCTTGGTATGTTCAGTGTTCTAATCGATACGTTTCCATTAATTCGATTCATAAATAGAAACCTTATATTCCTCAAGTCAAAACGAATGTTCACATTTGCCCAAAACTACCATCACTTCGTCCCCAGTGGTCTAACGGATTTGTGTCGCGCAAGCAATGGACGAATAATTTGGTAACTTTACATTATTACTTCGGTATTTTCAAAAGTATACCCCAGAGCAATATGGTGTTGATACTACTTTCCATCTTGACAATAGAATACCAAAGATATTTACCCACATTGCAACAGTTTGCTTTGTTATAAATTTTTCTGTTTAGCATTTCCAAATCAAATTCAGATGGACTGAAATGAATCTGCATTGGTTTGTTGAGCAAAAGCCACGTTGGTTTCCGAACAGCTCTCTATTTTCAACAACTTTGGTTGATTCGGGATTCTCATACAAACACAATTTTTTTTACGAATATGTTTGTGACTCGCCTTTTCACCCATTTTATATCCGCCAACCTGAAATATTGTTGACTAATACAACATATATACAAAATAGAAAGAATTGAAGTACTTTTTTGTAGTTTTAAATATTCTTTAGAAAAAAGATCACAAGTAATGAACTGAAAAATCAGTATTACCAAATTGAAAAACATTTCGTCATATAACGAAAAATAACTCAATGTGGAAGAATTCAAAGAATAAAAGGCCACTGACGTGCTCCTCCATTTTTTTAAATAGAACATGGATTTGGTTTTTATGCAGTATGGTATGAAAACCCATAATTTCTGTAGGTATAACAGTCTTTCTGTAAATTCAACCTAATTTATTACTTTAGTTCAATTTCACGATCATCAAGAACCTCAAAAATATCCAGAGCATTGTCTTTCAACCACAAAAAATTGGTTATCGCTGCTGGTTGTTTTCGTTTTGTTTTATTTTATGTTTACATCAATAGATGTACTGATTTTTTCTGAAATGACATTTTGTGAAAAACATTATTATATACAAAACAATACTATTTATAAAATCTTAAACACAAAAGTGACTCATTGTATGTACATATGTTCGACTATATCCATATTACCTTCCCCAATGGACATTTTTTTATGTACCCGTTCAATCTATTCGGACACTTCGAATTGAGGTATGAACGACCATATAAAAAGTATACTTTCCCTCATTATAGGATTCCTATTTTTTGTAGCAAGCAATTCATTTTTCTATGTGGAAAACGTTTTGATATACTCATTGTTTTAATGAATACTTATCAGTTCCTTTGTTTTGTTCTTTTCAGTTTCAATTTATTTTATATTTTTCCTCCATGGAATCCGTATCTCTTTACGTTTTTGCTTTCTTTTTAGATGGTTATGTTGATTATCCCCATCAAATTTAAATATATTTCGTTTACTTGTAACGCTTGTATCAACACAATCAAAATAATTAGTCCGAAATCAAGAGGAGAAGAAAGCAGTGTGAACCTCTGTTGATATCAAAGCTGACAATGGTGTGTCTGTTGCCAAAGTCTTCGAAATGAAATGGGTATTCAAGAAGAAAAAACCACTGTTTGATTTTGACTAGGAACTCATTTTTCTGATAACATACCTACTTGGAGATTCTCAGCAAGCATATAGTTTTTCACTCAATAAGAACAATAATTTTTAGCCCATCAGTTTTTCTTCCAAACATTTTTCCCCGTCCTCTGTCAATGAAAAGATATAACAAACTATTTGTCATTGTTTCTTGATACACACTGCCTTTTTCACACCTACATCATAAACCAGTGCAAAAAGAGGAAGAGAGAACGACTACGTCTGCTATCCCGTCCTCGACCAAGCAAAGGTCCTGTTTGTACCTGTCCGCTGACTTATAGAAACATGGAAATGGGCTTCATGACGGATTTAGAATCAGAATAACAGGAGAATAGTGCTTCTGGTAAAGCAAAGGTTACAAATTGTGCGCTTCGATTTTAGCTATACGTGTTTCACAAGTTCAAAATGTCACACAGAAACAAAAATCAGTAAATATGACTCCAAAATTCACTTGACTGGAAATCTCCGAAACACAAATTTCCAGTTTGATACTATTTCATTAGGAATATGACCCTAGATGATCAAAAATGGCGGATGAATAGAGATAAATGATCTGTTATATTTATTGATGTATTTCACTGTGTTGAAGTATAGACACTTTTCTGATGCTGATGCTGATCATGATGTTAGTTCGAATACCTTATTATTTTCAGCAAGCTTCTGAATAACCTAGAACAGATCGTTTCCTACGTCCACTTTTTGGTTGGTTGGCATCAGAAAAGTACACGGGTTGTTGATGAATTTAATTGCCAAACTCCGCAAGAAAGCTATTTCTGAGAAAAATTAAGATTCTTTTATTCAGGTATACAGAGTGTTTTCCGAATTGAAGTATTTTATCAACAGTTTGTGGAACTCATAAAAATATTTGATTTTACCTATAATCACCTATTTAAAATCAGCAAAATTTAGGAAGGTACAAAACTTTTGGCTGGAACTGATCCTCTAACGGTCTTCGAATATATAACCACTATCGGTAAAAATGAAATATTTATCCACGAGTAATTTCAAATGCGTGTACTTCCACTTCGAAAATTCGTTCGTCGTACAGCACCATAATTTTCGACCGTCTGAAAACTCTTTTTCCTAATGTAGTAAATCTGCATTTCCAAAAATGGGGTCGACCTATAATATTTGGTGAAAATCAGGTTGAGGATAATCGATTTCAATGGGATTTCTATGATTCAATCATCCTATAAGTAAAAATATATCAGGTAGCTTTTTATTCTATTTTTTCTTCCAGTGAATTAGAACCATCATTTGAATCAGAATTGGTAAAATTATATTCTAGGTGTTGTTTATTATCCAATATCATTTTATTCACAGAAATGTACGGAATCCTTTCGATCTCTACTGGCTTATCTATGAAAAAAAGTAAGAAAAACTCAAAAAAATACTTCTGAAAACATGTTGAGGTTACGGTCAACTCAATTCCGGACGATCATCATTATTCAAAAAATATCCATGTTACGGAAAATGTGTATGTTTTTTTTCAAATTCAAAGTTATACTAATTCCTGTATCATTTCCATCGGAATACTGTTATAATCAAATAAATGTTGGATAATTTTTCCACCGGGCTTATATATCTGAAACGATGAAATTTTTGAGGTATAGTATAGAGCATATACAATTTATGTTTTTGAATTTGGCAATCAAGTTCCTAAACACCCTGTAAATCGTGAAAATAAGGCACCGTGTGAGTGTGATAGGGAACTGTCTGGCTTAAATATTGTGGTTTTGTCCTAAATTACTTTCAACGAGTGACAGCAGTTGATTTTTTCTCATTTCAAACAGGTGATGAATCTGAATAACTTCAGAACCTTCAGTATTCAATGCAAAACTCGTCTTATTTTCCATACGCATCGTTGATGGATATTGAAATCCAGAAGAATTCAGTTCAGGTGTAATAAAAAGAATTCGCTCCGGAAATAGCCGTCGAGAGTCCTCTTACAAACCCAAGGTAATTTATATTGAATAATCCGTTGGGTTTCATCCTTCAATGGACAGTATCTTGGCTCCTGAGTATTCCATGTCCCTCTATAAGGACTCTATTAGTCAACAAAAGAGACGATGATCTTCCTATTTGACCTTATAGATCATTTATCTATTTTTATACAGGAATTAGGTCTACATGAGCTTTCATTCAATTCCTCACCCGCTCATATTGTAAAATATTTTTATTTCGCGAACTTAATGGAAATTTACTCATTGTATGCTTTTAATCAATCAGGAAAGATTACGAGAAATTTAGTTTGACGGATATATTTGATTAAAGAGTAGAATAAAAGCGATGGAAGGAATAATAAACATTAGTTTGATATATAAGTAAACATTCCTAAATGTCCAAATGAATGTCCACAACAGATATATTATTCAGGCATATACACATAATTATATTCGGCATATCAAAGTGATGCTGTGAATTCGGAACATCCATTTAAAAAAAACTTGGCGAGTTTGAAGTGTTATAGCAATGTGTTAACAGCAGGTATGAACTAAATGATTAGGTTTGAATTCAGTTGAAAAGATGGTAGCAAGTTACATGACTAGACATATACATATTTGAAATTACTTATGTACGTCACATGATGTTTTACTGGGTGATACAGGATTTCGGGCCAATCGTTGGCACTTCATAATAGAATTTTGTTTTGATACATGCACATTATTTTCTGTACTGTTGCATTTGGTGAAATATTCTTATATATTTTCAATTCTCAATGAAGGATTATAATATTCGGATGGATTGGTGGAGCTTTCTAATTTTTATCAAAGTTTCCTAAATCTTGATAGAACGTTCAAAATTAAATTCTCTTTTTCTTTCGCAATATCATATGTACCTAATGTTCTTTTCATGGAGAAACTTTATGATGTAGAGAATTTCTGAAGGAAAAATTCCAGTTATTGCCTGTCAGATATAACAAAAAATATCTATTATATCTGATCACTAGAAATTGAATAATCTCCCGTCAAATAATAACCAAATTACTTTATATCCAACTGACTACCTGCTCCTATCATTTATATCAAACCCCAGTTATTGTAATTTAGTTTATCCCCACTTAAAAAAATTATAGTATAGCAAAAACCAATTTTTTGTAAAAATCGTAGTGAAGTGTTCTTAGTTCACTCTAACAACCAAATACCACATTCGAAGATGAACAATTAAGCTCTTTCACCGCTCTTTCATTTCACGAAATCCGTGCACTATGTAGTTAATTGAAGCTGCATCATTACTGTGGCTTCCAAACAAACAACAAGTTTTCCATAAATCAAGTTATTCTAGTAAGCTACTTGGAACACATAACCCTAATGTTCTCCAAAAGTAAATTAAATTTCCTACCCTCTAACCAAATTAGTGCTCTAATATTATTTCCCCCAGAAGCAAGAAAACGCATGAGCTTGAGTCGATTATTTCATCAAAGCATGCTTGTTCCCAACGTACAGAGCAGTAATGGAGTCCGGAGATGGAACTTGATGAATGGAAATTGCCATTGCGAATTAAAAAATATTGATTCTTAGTTTGCGATATTAGTTACTGATTAGATTTCCCTTCCATAAATTTCTTTCATTAACATCATTGATAAATGAATATTTCGGAACTAGTTTTGGTTGAATTTTTGTTTTGAGGTTATCTGCGATGTAAGCGTACTAGAAATCATAATATTTTACTGAAACTACAGACCTCATGGAAAATTCAGGTTCGATTTTTATTGCAACTCTAGTCCATTCCACTTTTCATTCTGGGGGATTAGAAGTTGTCCGTTAGTGATTTTATTCATTCGTTCTCTTCAAATTTCATTCACCACTCGATGGCATTACCTGATTCCTTTCATTTCAGTCAGAAAAGTAGATTTCAAAAGTTGTTTATTGTCTTTTCTTGACATGTTTTTTGGGGTAACCTTCCACAGTCTGAAAATGAAAATATAATCAGGAAAATCCATATCGGGATGAACAAATTAGTTTGCCCTTTCTACACTTGTATAGATTTTCCTGATTATATTTCCATTTTCAGACTGTGGAAGGTTACCCAAAAAAACATGTCAAAAAACGTTGTTCCTCCACAAAAAATCACATTCATTCAATTGTTTATTGTCATATCATGGTACATATTTTATAACGATCCAAAGGTGTAGGTTAATAAAGTCATTGCCAAAAAATAGAAAAAATTGAAAAATGAAAAAACACGCTTATATAGCAATGAGGACAAAAAGTTAAAAATAATAAGAATAAAGTGATTGACCAAAAAATAGCCATGTAAAAAATTGAGGTGCTTGATACCGGTTATCTTAATATCATTATGAAAAGTAAGTGAAGAGCATTCCACGCTTTTTTACATAAGAGGAAATTTTTTGGTCAATGACTTAATTCTTATTATTTTTATCTCTTTAGTCCTCATTGCTGTATACGCGTGTTTTTTTAGTTTTTTCAAACTATAATTTCATTTTCAACTTTTCAGTCCATATTGCCAAAGAAGACTGAAAAAGGCAACGGGAGAAAAACTCTTCGAATGATTCATCCACATGAGATGGAAGATTTTAGTAAATTTCGGTGAGTGTACTGAGTGCATTCGTGCATTCGCCAGATACTAAATTATTTTTTTCTGACGATCTTGGTGAGAATACCAAGTCATAGCAATGAAATTATTGTATTGTATTGAATTTTAAAGGATTCGGATGTCTGGAAGTGGGTGAAAATCAATTTCAAAGATTCCTTTATATACACACATAAGTGCGGCTTTTTATAGTTCCCCCCTCCCTTTAACAGTTCGACATAAAACGATGGAACAGAAACTTCTTGCAATTAAAGACATTGTGATTGCTCGATAGATGTCGCAGGGGGGCACAAAAACTTAAAAATTTCAAATGGCATGGGGATCAAGTGGCACATCGTTGAACAGATAATTCAATTCTCTTTTCAACCATCTTATTCTTTTCGAATCTCGTTCAAACGTTTTTTCACAATATGCATTTGAAATGTCAAGTATAAGTGCGGATCTGAATGATACCCTTACCTCCAAAACTTTTGATCGGTTTGATGTGAAACAATGAAACATGAAATATATTGAATATATTACCAGTCCTACTTTTTGAGAGAAGGTGCTGGGGGCGCTGAGGGCACATCAACTTGGAATTTCCGAAAGGCATAGTTGTTGAGTTGCACATCGTTGTAAAGGTAATTCAATTTTTCTTTCAACTATGGTTGTTCTACGGAATCACAATTGCGAGTGCGGCTTTTTAAAGTCCTCCCTCCCTGTTAACTTTTGAACGGTTTGACATAGAACAACGGGATCAAAACTATTTGGAATGATATCATCGATACTACTATTTGAAATGAAAGAGATCGTTATTGCTCAATAGATGGCACGGAGGGGCACATCAACTTAAAAATTTCAAACAGCATAGGGAATTAAATGACACATAGTTGAAAAGGTAATTTGATTCTCTCCTCAACCATTCTACTCTTTTTAAATTTTGTCAATTATTTTTTTCGCAATATTCATTTAAATTTTGTTATTCTTGACATTTATTTCAAATGCATATTGTGAAAAAACGTATTGGCAAAATTCAAAAAAACTAGGTGATCGAAGAGACAATTGCGTTATCTTTTCAGCGATGTGCCACTTGACCCTCTATGATATTTGAAATTTTTAAGTTGAAGTGCACCTCCGAGCTATCTATGGTGGTCACAATGTATTCCATTTCAAGAAGTAGTATCGGTGATATCATTCAAAATGGCTTGTGTCCCATTGTTCTATGTCGGACCGTTCAGAAGTTAACAGGGGGGGGGCTATTAAAAAGCCGCACTGTAAATATACGTGAAGCTAATAAAGCGTGTTTGAAAAGTATAACCAAAGTGGTTTTCTTTCAGTTTCATTCAACTCTTGAATTCCAATGAGATATCAAAAAGTTAAAAACTCAAATTTACAACACTTCTGTAAATACAAAAGTCCACTCATCTGTTTAACAAAAGCACACATGGATGCAGACAGTGCTTACTTTGGTTTCAATATCTGAATTTCTTCACTGCAAAAAATAACAACTAATATAAAATTCAATTTTGAATTTGACAACACGTTCAATTGAAACTATTTCTGATGAATAGACGATGTTCTGACCTGACATATCGTCATACATATATACTAGCTAGTACCCGCGACTTCGTCCGCGTAGAATTTGTATTTTTTCCTATGTTTTTCTTTGTGTTGTTTCATCTATTCATACCTGTGGCTTTGCCCACTTCCGTTATCTCGTTTTCCATTTGCCGTTATACCGTTTCCCCTATCCCATTTCCCGTTATCACATTATCTCGTTTGGGTGATAAAAATTTTTGACAGCGAAAGTAATGGTTTGTGACTATTACAAATTCACTAACCCCTTTTTACTCCTTCAGGGACATAATTTTCAAATAGGGTTAAAAAAATTATTTTTCGATAACAGATAGCCGAAACACCAATTTTTATGACCCTAAATTGAAAACTAACGGAACCACTATAAAAAAAAATTACCCCCATTTCAACCATTTAGGGGTCCCGTTTCTGAAAACACCGAAACACCCATTTCTTAAACTACGTAACCCCTATACAAACTCTCACCCCTTTTGGGGGTTGAATTTCTGAAACCACTGGAACATGTCTTTCACAATTTGTTACAAAGACCTCATATATTAATTTTTATGACCCTCACTCGAAAACTAACGGAACCCCCATACAAATGTTCAATTCCCATTTCACCCCTTTAGGGGTTGAATTTCCAAAAACACTGAAAAGCGTTATTCTTTATTTGTAACAAAGACCTCAAATAACGATTTTTATGACCTCAGCTTTTGAAAGCTAACGGTACTCCTATGTTCAACCCCTTGGGGGTTAAATTTTCAAAAACCCAGAAATACGTATTTTTTTCATTGGAAAAAATGCTCAAATACCAATTTCCATGACAATAACTTAAAAACTAACGTCCCAATTCTCACCCCCCTTTACACCCCTTTAGGGATGTAATATCAAGAAACCTCTAAGTGGGTATCTCTGTCCTCATAGAAATATGCTGTCAAAATTTCAGATCTTTAGGTCCAGTGGTTTGGTCTGGGTGTTGATCGTATGTCAGTCAGTCAGGACATATATATAATATATATATATATATATATATATATATATATATATATATATATATATATATATATATATGTATATATATATATATATACATACAGTATGTCTCACTAAGTTGGAACCATATGGAAAACTTTTTTATTAATAATTTTAGGAGAAAAAGTTATTCTTCATAAAAAATTCTGCATATTCTAAAATCTAAAATACAATCATCAGATATCAAATTTTTTCATTGATGAAAAAAGTTTTTCAGGACTAAAAACTACGTTCAAATATGCAATTACATCCATTTACATGAACAAATAATTTTTTCTTATTTTGTCAACAATAACAATGCAAATTTAACTGTAGTTACGTGTAATCTAGGATGCACTGGCAAAGAAATAATTTGCTGATTTGTTAATTGCAAGATATGTTTGACAATGAATGTCAGAACGCGTTAGAATCGATGAGACACATAAAAATGGTAGCGTTATTGACTTGTGGAGAGAAAATAGAAATTGTTTCGACTGTGGGAGAAACCTATAAAACGCATAGAGAAGCAGCAACTATTTTTGATAACAGACATTCCAATAAAAATATCAGTCACTCAAGTATTAACAATCATTTTGATGGAAAACGCCGAAAACTGGTTGCCGATGAGAATACGCAGTTTGAAGTAATGCTGTCAGTTGTATGAAATCCAAAAATGTCACTGCGCAAAAGGAAGTCGTCGATGCAACAAAATGTGAGTAAAGATACAGTGGCAAGAATTTTAAAACTGAATGAATACAGTCCATTCAAACCAAAAATAGTTCACACATTGGAAGAAAGGGATTATGATAGGCGCTTTGATTCTTGCCATCTCATCCAAGGAAAATTAGAAGAGGACCCTTATTTTACGAGGCGTATAATTTTTTCCGATGGGTCAAGATTTTCGTCAAAAATGAACTATCTCGTCACAACATTGTCGCTGGTGGTCTGATGAAAATCCCAATTTTGCAATAAAATCTCATGACCAATATTCATTCAAGACAAACGTGTGGTGTGGAATTTATAAGAACAGATTCATAGGACCTTTTTTTTCGCCAATCTATAAATGCCGAACGTTATCTACAGTTTTTACAAACTCACATCAATGACTTCTTGAACGAACTACCCTCACAAGAACTACCCTTCCAACAAGATGGTGCCGCATGCCACAGTACAATGAATGTTAGGGAATATCTTGTACATACATTCCATGGAAAAGTTGATTTGTTGAAAATATAAACAGGATGTTCATAAAATCAGATGTGGAATCATCTGCGACTGAAAGATAAACTTTAGTCACTATCTTCCATCGTCAAGATAACCTCTAGTGGGGTATTCATGTTGAAAAGGAAAACATTCTCAATTGAATATTGATAGAAAGATTTTCTGTGAATTGAAAAATCCACGATTAAAATGAAGTTATTTTTTGTGAATGTCTAACAGAAAACAACTACTTCCCCGGCTAAAGCCACGCTGGACATTGTAGTTGTTTTCTGTTAGACATCCACAAAAAATAACTTCATTTTAGTCGTGGATTTTTCAATTCACAGAAAAATCTTTCTATCAATATTCAATTGAGAATGTTTCCCTTTTCAACATGGAAAAGTTATTCACTAATATTCTGATCTTTTTTAGCCCTGACTTATCCCCCCTTGATTACTTTTTATGGGGTTGCTTGAAACAAAAAGTTCATCAGAAAGGGCCGTTTCAAGATGTTGAGCATTTGGAGACGATAATTTTAGAAACATTCCAGGAAATTTCTCCAGTAATGATAAGGAATGTATTACGTGAATTTGCCAAAAGAACGATTTTATGCATTGAACGAGAAGATGGATATGTCGAGGCATCAGTGGAATGAGGGAACATTGAATTTCTATTCATTTCCAGAATTAATATTATGTTAGTTACACAACTTAGTTATTTGTATGTATTTTCTTATTTGTACAATGTATGCATATGCATTCATTATGTGTTTAAATTGCAAAATTGTTAGAAAACATTAAGAAACGAAAAAGTGATCATGTGTTTCATAATCAAAAGAGATAAATATTTATGCAAAATAGAAAAAACAGTAAAAAGTAACATAACCTAATTTTTCAATGTCTATGAATGTTATTGCATATTTGAACGTAGTTTTCAGTTCTGAACAACTTTTTTCAATAAGAATTTCCGATATTGTCGAATATAAAGGTACTTTACTCTTGAGTACAATTCATATTTTTTGACAAACCGCGTATACGACTGATGATTGTATTTTAGATTTTTGAATATGCAAAACTCTTTATGAAGAATAACTTTTTGTCATAAAATGAATAATAAAGTTTTTCATATGATTTGTTGAAAATATAAACAGGATGTTCATAAAATCAGATGTGGAATCATCTGCGACTGAAAGATGAACTTTAGTCACTATCTTCCATCGTCAAGATAACCTCTTGTGGGGTATTCATGTTGAAAGGGGAAACATTCTCAATTGAATATTAAAGGAAAGATTTTTCTGTGAATTGAAAAATCCAAGATTAGAATGAAGTTTTTTCTTGTGAATGTCTAACAGGAAACAACTACTTCCCCGGCTAAAGCTACGCTGGACATTGAACTACATCTGATAGATATTCTGAAAAGGCCCTAACTCAAAAGAAAAAATCTGAAATTGAAAATTTGCATTTTTATTCAGATAGTTATTTGATTTTCTACTCCAGTCTTAATCAAGAACTCATAAAGATGAATTAGGCAAAGAAGAATGTTTTCCAATATTCAATTGAGAATGTTTCCCTTTTCCATATGGTTCCAACTTAGTGAGACATACCGTATATATTGTTTGATTATTGTTCTGATTGGCTGTTTATAATATTCAATTCGATAGAGAGAAAGACTAAGTTCTGCGTGCCAAATAAATTTATTATTATTGTAGATAAATGGTATTGACTAATTAAAGTACGAATAATAAAGGCAGCTTTGATATTATTGAGATTATTATTCTAGAAATAAACATACTCGGAAATTCTGTTTCTACCTCTTTCTGTTCATTTAGGATGACTTTACTATCACTATTACTATTGTGTTTCTCTGGGTGAACTCCTCTCCTATTTGTCAATGCATCCTCTGCATAAGGTAATAAGGACACACTATTTTTGACGTTCACCTCGAAATAGTCGCCCCGAAACGAGAGTGATTCTCAACTTATTTTAAATATGCACTCTACTTATCAACGGATTTCGGTATCTATTTGAAAAAATGATTGATAACTAGGTGATAAAGAACAATGCTGGTATTCACTCATCAGGCAACAACTCTATTCCTATTCTGTGGTCATATGAACGCGTTAAGTTATGTCTCATCTTCGTGCACCAGTAGTCACTCGAGGTAGTGCGGTACATACCATGTTGAGTTCACAAAATGTAGAAGATTCAGAATTCATTCAGAATCAGTCGAGGCAATCGACTCATCCGGTCTCCAGGATGTGAAGAGATGGTCTGAATCATTGAACAATCAATCAGTAAATTACGAATTATATGTTCAATATCAAATATTCAATTGTGAAAGTCAGTGTTAATGAAGTTCGGATCTAAATCATCCTGAAATCAAATCAGTTCTTCAGACTAAACCCGTCAAGTACCCAAATGAAAGACAAAAAGTGATGAATAGATATGAATAAGTGCAGATTGAATAAAACTACTGAAGGTATAAAAACGTATAGCTCAAATCGAGATAAATTGAGAGTTGAAGTGGGTAAGAGGTCCTTTGAGGCACACAATAACCAACAGCAATGTTTTGGGAATGCTCATATCTGGTCCTTTCAAACGATACCCACATAACTAATCACAGGAAGAAAAAGCTTGGATGTGGTAGATGGTAGTTTTCTCCGGATTCTTTTCGTTCGGTATCATTCCACCTCATCACATGATTTATATGTTATCATTATAATATAATAACATGTGCTGGTTATCTCACTATTATCGTCACTATTATATTTGATCCTCAATTTCTCCCGTATGACATGGGACATTCATTTTCAATAAATGAACCATAAGTTTTGGAAGACCTTCCCTTAAATACATATAAATAGAACATCATTGGACACTTCATACCATGAAAAAGTTATTACTTGGATTGGATCTACGACAATGGTAAACATTGTATATATAAGTCATGTTATCCATTACGAATATCACAATGTTCGTGCATTTCCCTGCATGATTACGGATTATTCGAAAAGCACGCACCCTTGATTTTCTCGTCTTGCCTGCAGAGCATTATTCAAATTTCATTATAATTTGCAATTTGCTGCTGGAATTCATATCTCTCTCGGTTGTGGATAAGTTCCCAAGTTCATATTGTTTTCGCTTATTTATATTCCTCGTTAAAATGGAGTTGCATGTTTGGCTGAGGTCCGTAAACTGAATCGGATTTGATTTAATTAAACTTGGTGAAAACTCAACGGCTAGGACAGGTAACGTGAGCAAAACAAATTTTTTTAGGCGAATTTCTCAAAATATTTCAAACACAGGAGAAGGGTTCTAGTTTGTTCATGAAATCACATTCATGAATTCCTTGTTGATCCCTAGGAGGTTCACTGTCATGAAGGGATGTTGAATATTCTTATGTTATATTAGAATAGAAGATATAATGGGAGTATGTGTGCGGACAGAACCATAAGCATGTAGGCCTGTCTATCAGGCCCGTTATGCACCCACCGCTGCTGAGAATCGGTTCAGCTTTGAAGGAACCCCATTTGGCGAGCGAAGGAAGCCAACCTTCTAACCGATACCCTTCTCACACTCTCCGGGTTCAGAACAATACTCCCGAGATGCGCTTCCCGTATTTCTGCCACTGCTGGGCATTCCGTGAGGATGTAGGTGGCTGACTCCTCATCCTCCAAGCACCACCTGCATTCAGTTTAGATGGCAGTGCCCCGTAAGGAGCCCTACTACTATTCTGATTTTCTTTCTGCTTAGTGTGAGCAGAGTCTTGGCCGTCCTGGTAGAGGAGCCTTCGATAGGTGATTGATGGTGGATGAATGTGGGGCTTTCGATTGTCCCATGCCAGGAGCCTTTTTCCATGCTTTCTGGAATTTTACTTTCAGGATTTTCTCCATGGTTGAGAAGCTCCATGATCTAGAAACTCCTAGTATCAGTTCTGGTCCAATCTTCGAGCTTTTTGCACCTGTCTGGGCAAATGGTCGGCCCGTTCGATTTTGTAAAATTTTGTAAAATTGTTTTTAACCGCTTTCTCAGTTGTTTGACCAACCCTCAGAAGTTAATGAAAACTTGTACGAGTTAAGATCATGGGGACCTTACCTTTCATAGTGGGATCCGAAACCACTCTTGGGACCTTGAAAAAATTTTTCACCAGCTGCGGGAATCGAACCCGCGCCAGGTGGAAACAGTTGACATAAGACCGACGCTGGTGCCACTGAGCCACAGGCCCCGTTTCCGGGCACACCGATATGTCTGATTCTTGTTCGGATATACCAAAAATCATAAGGTTGCATTTTCTAACATATCTTTCTTGAATTTCATGGATGATGTCCTCAAACACACTTGGTGGAATGGAAGTAGGTGGAGCTAAAGCAACTTTTTTCAATTCCTTTACATCATCTTGTAAAGACATGATGACCGCTTTCAATGCATTGAGGTCAGAGCCAATACTTTCGCATTGAGTACAGGTCCAAGAGACTGATTTTTTGGCTTTGATTGTGCGGGTTTCTGAGGAGGAAAGACCGACACATACATTACAAAATATACCTTTGCAGATACAGCAAATAAGTTTTAAATGCGATTCAGTTGCTTTCTGACAAGTTTTACAGCTATCCATTATTACACCCGATTGATACGCCTATGTGGACTTCCAAGAGATAGTAGAACGAAGTGAAAGTGAGGTTACCTTACAGGTTACAAGCTTGTATTTTTAGGCTGATGGACTCTGGACGACACAAATTAATCACAGTATACACTTATTGAAACTTGGCACGTACGTAACATCCACTTCCACAATTAAAATAGAATATTCACTTAGAACAGCTATTTTACTAAGAACAGCTGAACCGAGTTCGTAACAACAATGATGGTGATGATGTTATCAATCAATGAATGATGAAGAAGTGCAATGAAGGCAATCCTATGAGTGTCTCCAGCGCCCTAGTGGGTGAAGTCCTCATTGCACTTGTCGCAAGACAGGCAAGTCTTTGAACCTTATCTATTTGCATTTTTGATTTGCCGGATGCTGTACCTTGCCACCATACGATGGCTCCGTACGTGATCATTGAGCGTACGAAAGTCGTCTTACGTTATATTAGTAACGTAAATTATTTAAATTGTATTATAAATAATGATGACTAAAAATGTGTTTTTCATAACTTTCTCGAGATATGTAATGAATTCATTCTCCACTAGCTGGTAACCGCGAATTCGATTGCGTGGAATTTGTATTTTTTTCCTATCATCTTCTTGTGCTGTTTCATCTAGCTTTTGCGTTTTCCGTTATCTCATCATCCCTTTATTCTGTTATCCCGTTATTCCATTATTCCGTTATCTCGTTTCCCGTTATCTAGTTTTCCGTTATTTCGCTATTCCTTCAACCCGTTTCATATATATATATATATATATATATATATATATATATATATATATATATATTATATATATATATATATATATATATATATATATATATATATATATGTATGTTGAGATAGTTTCTCGGGTTTCTGTTCGCGTTCTGTGTTCTTGGTCCTAAAGAGGAACGATTCCACGACGTTTCGGCAAATTCACATTTGCCATCTTTAGGTGATGACTAGAAATTTGATCATTTCCAACTCGACTGACCTTTTCGTGTTGTGCTCCTAACGTTTGAAATGTCACTTATGTGGTATCATTGGATTGAGAAAATTATGCAGATTTCAGAAATGTAATGATATACAGGGTGTTCTATTCAAAAATTGAAAGTTGGTATCACTTCCTGTGAAACCGGAAGTGAAAAAAAATCATTTATAAATCAAAAAGTGCCGCTTATTATGTATATAGGATATCCCAAATTTCAATCAATTATCTTCAAAACTGAAGGAGATACGGGGGGTGTACCATGATACTGTTACACACGGTATATATATATATATATATATGTGTGTGTAAACTTTCTTGAACCATGTAATATATATCAAAACAGGGGTAATTTCTTGGGGATTGGTTCTGTATAAATAGTAAAACAACAATGGAATGGTTTTAATAAGGAATAGACGACGTTTCTCCTGGAAGCCCCCAGGCCTTTTCAAGTCTCAAAACACAGATTCCAACAGGTAAAAATTGATGCCAGACAGGCCATAATGTTGATTTTTTTTCGTCTCACACATTTTTAATTGTATATTTGGTAGAAGAGGATTCAATGCGGTTTGTTTTCACTTTCCAAGTCAACCATGCAACGTTTTGATTGAAGGGAAATGGACGGACAAATCTTGTAGAAATTCGACAACGAAACAAAACTGACCACCGTCCATTTTCCTTCAATCAAAATGTTGCATGGTTGATTTGGAAAGTGAAAACAAACCGCATTGAATCCTCTTCTACCAAACATACATATAAAAAAAATGTGTAAGATGAAAAAAATTAAAGATTATCGCCTGTCTGGCATCAATTTCTACCTGTTGGAAGCTGTGTTTCAAAACATGAAAAAGCCTGGGGGCCCCCAGGAGAAAAAAACCATATAAAAACACAGAATCTATACTTGTTTTACTATTTATACAGAACCCCAAGAAATTACCCCTGTGGATATATATGTTTATATACATATTGTTATGTTAGGAAATGTTTATAAAATAATGAAAATGATAATTCATTATTATTATTAGGTAGTTAAGTTATCGTGGTTCATGCTATGTTTGTTTTACAATTTTTCTATAATTTTTACTATTCCTGAATCTTGTACCATGTTCAAGTCAACGTGTATGTATCAAAAAGTCAGAACTGAAGTATCTCTATTGTCATAAGTATGTTACCAACAATACATATAATTTGCACAAACAACAAAAATAATATGAAAATTTAAATTCATGAAAAAACTTTAATTCAATAATGAAAGGTATTCAAGTTGGAACATCCTGTATGGTAAATCACATCAGGAAGAAACCAACAGCGAGACGTCAAAAACAATTGGAGGAAAATAATGAAATATAAAAATTATGAAAACAGAAAAATGTCAAATAAGAATTTTATCCAAATTTGTAGATACAATTCAGGATCCAGAATTATATATTGTAAATAAAATCATTAGTATAAGTTAGAATAACAAAAAGTCAGACAAAAATTGGGAATAAACTTAAAAATTTGTGAAAAAAAAATGTGTGTGTTGCCAAGAGGAAATGAAACAAGCTTGAAGAGATGAAAAATTGAGGTAAAAACTAAACCACGTACCAATTTTGGAAGAAAAATTATAATAAAACTCAAGATAAAAACAAGCAGAACTATAGAAAAACGTTATTCAACTAATTCAGATACGAATGAGAAAAAGAAACAAACAAGAAAAAACCACTCACCTTCTTAAAATAACAAAAGTCCAGACCATGCCATTGCCAGGAACAAAAAGGGGGCTTCCTGCAGTGTAGTTGTATTTGTCCAGTGAGCACGAACACTTCTCATAGTCAGGAGAACATCAAAAAGGAAGGAATAGCAGGTATTTCAAAAACAGAACTACATAAAGTGCAACATATCGGGTCCAGACACTTATATTGGTTATTTGATCACTTGTGTCCATTCATTTGAACATTTGATGGTCTTTACAAGTTTTACCATTTCACATCATAAGTTAGAATCGCAGAGTAGGTCAATTTTAATGATTTATTTTAATAAAAGCAACTATTTGACGATTTTCTGCATTTTTTGTTTATCTATCAAACACCTAATCATAATCTTTCCACAAAATAGCACTTTTGACATCAAGCAGCGCACCAAGTTGGCATTACTGAATCCTGCCATGAGAATAGGAATGACTCATACATAGGCGTACCGATTGAGCTGGGATAAGGTAAAAAGAGTGTTGTAAGACAACATAGCTGGAGTTTCATTACCATTACCATAACGAATATTTTATGATGACTAGTTGTTATTGAAAAAATAAAATAAGTAACAATTACAATTATTATTATAATAACGATCAGCAAATAACAAATACAAATATAATAAATAACAAATATGAATATAATAAAGAGCCTATCACAACAATATATATATATATATATATATATATATATATATAAGCATACACCTCCATGTTTATATGTGTCAATAATCGCAGGCATACATACTTCTGACTTGCACTGTACAAGCTGATATACTTCTTGTGTCTGTAAGATCTTTTGCAAAAAGTTTCATTCAAATCGGTTTGGGTAGTATTCGATAAATTCCCTGGCATAATGGTCGATTAAAAATATGCGAAGAATGTTTCCTAAACCCAAAAATATTTATCGAAATTTGTAGACAAACTGAAGGCCACATTTATCCACCGAATGTAATTAAATATGGCAAAAAATATTATATGTCCATATCTCGGCTGAATTTCAAATTGCGTTCCATCTGCCCAGTATTTCAAAAAGGGAAATCTCAAATTTCAATTTTCATAGCGATATCGACAATCTGTATGACCACGAGCTTTTCTCTGGCATTTGCACTATAATAGAAAATCATTGTGAAACTATCAATAAGTTTTTCAATTGATTCAATCATTCAATTTTTGAATGGCCCATATATTTTATCACATGGGAATCATTTGTACGTCTCAGACGACAAAAGTATATATCTCTTCAACTCATCCATTTCACAAATCTTTTTCTTCTCAGAATTCAAGAAAAGCAATTGACCAACGAATAAATCTCATATCAGGTTTATTGATAAACTTCTACAATTTTTTGGCAATGAATTGTGTATGGGCATGTGTGAAAGAGCTTGATATTGGAGAATACACAACTTATATTGCAATGATTGGTGGAACCTACCTTCCCGACTGCGTCATTCCCCATTTTCGTGTTGGTGCTTTGTTTGCAATAGTTGCTGTTGAGATGTTGTTAACTGGTGGTAATTTCCATTCAGTCTGCTGAGAAATCTAACAGAAAATACAATATTCACTTAGGTATCAGTTCGGAAAGTAGTTGTTGTCTAACGAATATCCAATCCACCAAACACATATCTCCTGAGGAAAATGAATCATAATATAAGAAACTTGTGTACATTTTCTCTGCATGATGACCGCAGCAGGACCAATTGAATTGAAACAATCATTTATTTCATACTGTATCATAAAATACACTTTTACGTACTTGATTCCAGTGCGGAAGACACCTTTTTACGGTATCGAGTACCGCAATGGAAATTTTTACCGGACTAGTCCTGTAGAAAAATTGCCGGACTAATCCTGTGAAAAAAAAATACCAGACTAAGCCAGTACATTTTTTCTAATGGACCCGATAGGTTTTTGGGACGTATTAACATCTTCAAAAAGTCAAAAATTTATTTTTAATACAATAATTACAAACATTTTATTAGTTAATATTGATGGTGATGCTGCAATTTTCATTGATATTAATGGATCTGGAATTTTGTTGTATGACTCATTTATGTTACTCCTTATTTTTATTTCTTTGTTGTAACACTTCAACAACATTTTCCCCACTTTGAATCATGCGATATACTCTGTTTTTTCCTGCCTCTATTGATTCCTCAATGTATGGTTCTGCAACAGAAGAATTTTTCCATCCCCCATGTCTTTTAAGCAGCGAAAGATAGCCTCCAGCATCCGCCAGTAAAGTGGCAGACGTTCTTCGAAAATAATGCCCCATATTTATCGGCATGGAGCAATCTCCGAAACGTTGCTATTTCTTTTTGGAATATTGAATGAATTCCCACTCTTTGCGCAATACACTTGCCTTGACGATATCCCATGAAAGTAAACTGATGCTGTATATCCTTTGTCGCAATGCTTAATACTTCCTTTTTAACTCTTAGAGATTTTGTGCGGTTTATTTTATTTAAACACTCTTCTTTGGTTTGTTTTTATGTTTGGTATTGAAATTACCAGCTGCGTACCAGTATCCTCAAAATCTTCAAGAGTCATTGAGTGAAGTTCGTCTCGACGATACTCACCCGCTATTCCAAGTAAAGCTGTTGCCTAAAAGCACACAATATTATTATTTTGACTACCTCACATCAAAAGGTATTCCTTATCAGGTGCTTCTGCCATGAATCGGCCCACTTCCTCTCGCGTCCACGTTTTGGACTTAATCGCCTGATAACCAACTACCTGTTTCTCAAGAAAAGTCTAGAGTTAAGGGAAGATAGATATATCCAAATTTTTGTGGACAATCATCATTGCCTTAACCATAGAATATTTGGACCAGAGAGACGACTTTTGAATTTATTTGACTAAACAGAACTCAACATCATCAAACAAATTGCTCATAACAACGGCTTCCCAATCGATTATATTACAGATATGTCAGCAAATTTTCCAACTTCAGATTAACACAAACTAATTCACCAAATAAACATTTTTCTTTGTCCTATTTTGGTCCTCTATCTCTTAAACTCAAGAAATAGCAAAAACTTCGAAAACGTTGCCACCATAAAATTGCAATATTTCGCCTTTGCCAGATCTAAGTTGGAGTATGGCTCTTTGATATGGAATCCATTCTACGATTACCAAGAAATGTCAATCGAAAGTGTACAGAGGAAATTTTTGAAATATTTATGCTTGAAAGTTGATGGACAATATTCTTTTGTTTTCTTGTTTATTTGTTTACTCAAACTTTTCTCTTAAACTTTAGAATTTAATTGTGTGTTAAATATAAATTTTCCTTTATATATATATATATATATATATCTATATATATATATATATATATATATATATATATATATATATAAATATCTATATATATATAGAATCCTTTTTAAATTCGGGTATGCAGTCAACAGGGGTATGGAAAAAAAGTGTACTCTATTTTCTATTCAAGCTTTCGAGTCATTTATTGTCTCTTCATCAGGAACTAAAAGTGAGATGAAAAATCCCTTTCACTTGCAGCAATTTATAAAATACCATGTCACAACAGACAACACTCTTGTAAAGTCATATATAGTTAAAACTTTGATCAAAATTGATCAAGATTACTTAAACATAAGTGTATGACAAATGAAAAATGAATGATTGAATCATTCATTTTTCATTTTGTCACCACTGCCTCTTGAATCTAACATGACCTCCATAAGATCCCATTTGGAATTTTAAAATGTTTATACACTTATGTTTAAGTAATCTTGATCAATTTTGATCAAAGTTTCAACTATATATGACTTTACCAAGATGTTGTCTGTTGTGACTGGTATTTTATAAATTGCTGCAAGTGAAAGGATTTAACCTCACTTTAGTTCCTGATGAAAGACAATAAATGACTCGAAAGCTTGAATAGAAAAAACAGTACACTTTTTTTCCATACCCTGTTGACTGCATACCCGAATTTAAAAGGATTCTTT